>JALLOT010001148.1:0-16028 GCA_036939595.1 Thalassiosira livingstoniorum | reverse complement strand
CATTTTTCTCAAAATTATCTTGCATATAAAAGAATTGAAACTGAGACCGTATATTTTTACAAGAACAAATTACTTTTCGAAGAAGATTTTCATCAGATTTCTTTTTTCAATCAGTAAAACTGCTTTTAAATAATTAAAAATAACTTAATGAATATTTGCCCTGTTAACCTAGAACTTGCTGGATTAATTTGTTAATTTTTTTTGGTAAAATACAGAAAAAATGAATCAAAAAGATTGAAAATTTAGGGAGCTCCTCATCACCCTGTAGCAAACGGACAGTAGCCATCAACTGCCATCCATAGCGATAATGCGTGTAAGAAAAAAATCATAGGTCGATCGTTAATTAGCAAGACTTGTAGCTTATGCAATTAACTTGATTAAATAAAATCAAATGTGACTTTTTTGGGATTCATGACTGAACAACTTTATAGCCCAGTGAAAAATGGCGATCATCCTATGATAGAGTTATGTTACTATTACTAACAACTCCTGGACAACCCACAATATCACTGGAGAGAATAGTACTGTAATTATAATAGAAAACAACCCTGCCCATTAAAACAACCATGCACATTCAATTTTCACTTGTGAACGACCATGCTAAAAAACAGAAAAATGACCCATAGTTGTTTTCAAAAATATCATAAGATTTTACTATTACATTTTATGTATATTATTAGTATGTGTTATGGTACATACTTCTACCTAAGTTCATTAGTATGTAAGGTCCAGAGTTTTATAATCATGAATTTTGTAAAGATATTGCTTGTATCAAATAATTAGTGGTAATTTTGAAAATGACCCCCATTTTTGTAAACAATCATGGTAAAAATATTATGCTTATATTACGACCATGCTAAAATGTTTGAAAACATCCCTTGGATTGTTTTCTATTATAATTATGGTAGGTTGTTATGAAATAATGCAAAAATTCATAGAAAAATGTAAAATTCATAAAGAAATGCATAATTCATAAAAACAATGCATAATTCACAGAAAAATGAAAATACAAAATCCATGATTTATGGTGCTTGTGAACATGCAAAGTGAATTTTCTGCATTTATGAAGAAAAACTAGGGACATCATTCAAAAATAAAATTCACAAACATGTGTGAAAAAATGCATAATTCACAAATATGACATGTTTTTTTAATGCATTATTAGAAATTTCATTTAACAGAAAGGTGGGAATTGGAGTGTAAAACCTGGTTGGAGTCTATAATTCATTGGCAGAGAATTATGCATAATTCTCTGTCACATAATTCTCTAGAGTTGGAATGATCTTATTAACTATTTTTAGCATTGCCTGGGGAAATGAACGCCCATATTGTGACAATTCTACCAATGCCATCACCTACAGCCACCAGCCATCTTTGATGTATTTTGGAATCTCTGATTTGAGTAGTTGTTGATATTAATGATGACTCAATAACCATTCTTTGTGACAATTCTACAAAAGGTATGTATTCATATTATTGTAATGTCTTTGATGAGGAAGAGGTTGGACATTATTGTTGATGACAGCCAAAAAGTTGCAGTGGCTCATCTTATGGTACTATTGTGGTCCATAGTGTGATAGTAAAAGAATGGTACCATATGATATGCAGTAAAAAGTACATTCCAATTTTTCTAAATATTTGGTCAGCACCAGTCAATATTTATTTTTAGGGAGGGATTGTACAGAGTTGATGATGAGTAAGGCAAGAGTTCAAACTTGTAATTTATTTGAAAAAAATGAAATTTTGGCAATGTTTACCAGAGACTGAAAAGTTTAAAAAAGTTGCAAATTAGATAACATTGGTTAGGGCACAACAACTCAATTTTTAAGTTTTGTAGGAAGGCCTGTCAAAAACAAGGATAGATAGGCAAGAATTTCTAACTAAAAACTGGTAACAAAATGATTGACATGGATCAAGCTTGCCATAGCTTGACATTCCTTGCTGTATTTTTATATCACTTGATTTCCCATGCCAACACATATATATAGACATTCAAGTGACATTTCTATGATTTGTACACCTTTTCCATGATTTCTTTTTGAATGATCTCACTGGAGAAACAAAACAAGCAAATGGTTTACTTAAAAAAATTTCAGAACTTGTACCAAATTTTTACCATACAGTCTTTCCATTTCCACATGTAAATCAATACAAAAAATGTACCTATTTACCTACACTAGTACAATATGGTACAAAAATCTATTAAACAATATTTCTTTTTCATTCCACACAATATGATTCCAATTTTTTTCATGGTAAATTTCATCAGTAAACAAACTGCAAATCCTGCCTTAGTAAATAGAGATTTTTCTTATATTCCATTCACAAAGAGTTGTTGAAAGGAAATGTTGGTTCTATGATGCTTTGTTTTCTCTTTGTTCACATATGCTCCCAATTTTTCATAATTGGATGCAATCTGTCTTTAGTTTTTGCCATTTTTAACAGAGCATGAACTAGTTACATATAGTAAGTTGTAACTAAAAGTGATATATTGTGATGTATCTACTCAAACCATGGTCAATACCAGTTTTTTGTTTCAATTTTTTTCTTTTTCCCAATTTTTCTTCAATTTCACTCATAGGTAGGTAGTTGCCTGAAATACTGCAAATTGGGCTGTCATAATCTTACTTAGTAAATTCAACTTGAAAAACAATTTTTATTGTTTGAAAAATAAATAGGAAAAGAAGTAGCCAATTGGAGTCTTAGTTTCACAAAAATCAAATTCTTATTTCTGCATAGCATATTTCTTGGAACAGTCCCATGATCACAAAACCTACCTAAAGGTATGTCACTTACAGTAACAGACACCAATAAATTCCAATGATAATGATATCCATGAACGTAGTGGGTTTTGTTTGTACAACACCTTTTTAAAATTGAAACTACTAAATGTGCCATGTTTAGTTAATTTAGTCTCTTGTACTTGTAATTACTTATTTTGAGTTGATTGCTGCTTCAAACTGGTTAATGATAGAAACAGCTCTGCTTGTCTTTTGGAATTGATACCAATGATGGAAGTGGCTTGCCATGGAAGATATTGGAAATTGGAAACAAAATAATCAGATATGTCATGGTGGCAGTGACAACTATTATGTTCATTTACCAAGAATTTGACTAAATTAGACCATAGAAATCTTCATTGCTGTATAATTTTGAGCCATTGTGTTCTTAACCATTGTCATCTTTGATCTTAATCACAATTCATCTCTTCCCAGTGTACATTTACTTTTTATCATGTGCCCCATCAACAAAACAAAAGCTACAAACATACACCAGTGATACAAACAAAGAATGACTTTTTATTACCTATTTTGGTTTTAATTACAATGACATACCTGTACCTGTCATCATTGAGTGAAAATTAGTTTCTAATTGTGTTGGTCTATCATGTGTTTTTATTGAGGTTTTTATTGTTGATTTTGGTGTGATGATGAGAAAAATATTACTGTCCCTATATTTTGCCCTACAAAGAAAGTTTTTTAGTTTGAAAGCAAAACAGAGTAGAATCTACATAAAACACAAAAATCCTGAATTTTAGTACAAATATGAGTACCAATTCAAAAACATGTTTTTTATAATTTTATATTTTGTTGCAAATTTTTTAAATGACAGTAAATGAGTCAATTTTTTATTTCAATCTAACAAATAGTGATAGTGTTTATGACATAATACATTCACTTATTATGTTATAACATTCAAAAGAACCATTCTAAAATGTATAAATGTAGCACACTTTTAGGCATTCATTTGAGAACCAAGTACCAGGGAATGCGTCACTGTAAAATTTGTTCAACATGAATGCCTAAAGTTTAATTTAATGGTTGATAACCATGGTAACAACAAGTAAAATAGATTTTCCAATAGTTTCTATGGTAAGTACTGTTTTTGGTGGTGAAGGTAAACTTTTCTAAAAAATTTAGTAAAATATTTTTTATTACTGTTTGCTCAAATGTTTGCAATCAAGTCTGATGCTGTTCTAGGACCTTTCAAAACTATCTTTTTAGTTTGGTGAAATTATTGAATCAGTGCCATTAAAAAACATTTTTAACTGCTCTGGAAAAATCTGAATTGCATGCCCCAACTGAAAATGTATCCCTACTTAACTCAGTTTCTTTGTACCTCTGAGCTAATTTGGGAGCACACATTGCAACATCAATCATGGGATTGAATCTTTGACTTTTGTGTGTGACTTCTATAACCCCAATCATCACCATTGTTGGGTAAAGGGTAAAGTGCACAATAACAAACAAAGATAAGTTCTGCCAAGACTTGTTATTGGTTGTTGATCAAATAACACATTCGTGAGCAATACGACATGTTGGTTCCTTTTTTATTAGAGTAACCATATCCATTTTAATTTTGATTGGAGCTGCATCATTATATATCACCTACTTTTGATTCTTGTTTCAACCTGAAATCACTTTGATGGCATTCAAAATGAATTGTAAGTTTTTTTTGTTGATGTTTTTTATGCCCATTTTATTGAAACAAGGCTGATGCTTCTTCTTTGGATAATATATATTCAAAAGAAGTTTGAAGGAAACTTATTGAGGGCACTTTTTTAAATTAATAAATGATTCACCTACATCAATTGCAACATCCCCAATATGTTGTTATTAATCACAGGTAATCTCTCCTCTTCTTTTGATGATTGCACTTAATAGACTTATGGTGCTAATTTCTTTCTTCTTTGTGCAATTTTGAATCATTGTTGTCTTGCAATCAAGAATTCCATATCCATATTGTATATAATGAGTGATTGGAACAGTTTTGTGTTTGCACAAAAAGTATTTCATAGAAGAAGCAGGCGCAGCTAGTTTGGGTAAGAGCAAGTGGAAAATATTTGTTGCTCTTGTTTGCCTTTGCCTTGTTTTGTGTTCATTTAGTTTCAAATTTAGGCTTTTATTCAAAGTCTAGAACCTTTTTCATATCAATTTCAATTCTACAGTCTAAGATGATACAAACACAAACATTTAACAAAATGGTGAGGAAGGAGGATATCTGTTTGTTGAATCAAACTAATGCATTGCTGCTAAACAACCTATCGTATTAAACTTGTTGTTTCTTCAGCCAAACCAAAGAAATCCAAATTTTAACACTATATTCCAGAGTTATAGTTAATGATCATGGGGTACAAGTAATGAATAAGAAGCTTCAATAATAGATAAAGTGTTGTGATATTTTGCCTTAGATATTTTTTTCTTTTCCTTACTTCTATTTTTGTGATTTCAACTGGGTTTCATTTATCTCTCATGTGACAAGCACAACAAAGTTAGATCTAATTAGAACAATTGACTGAACATGAATTGGGTGGAATAATTGTGAGAGCTTAAAATATATAAATTGATTTTGAAATGGAAAATAATTAGAAAACCCTTTTCACTCTAGATTTCCTCAGGGAGGCTAGAGAAAATTACTACCTCCAATGCAGGAGAACTACCTCCAGCCCTGTTGCAAGGGACAAGAAATTACATGGTAACTTAAAAGTATCTTCCCAAATTAAGTAATTGATACATACATATGTAGTTCCTATTGTAGGTATGTACTTATGAGTATTGATATCAAATTTGGTGCAGATTAGTTCAATCTTGTGCAGATGTCAGATGCTGAATATCATTCAAGTCTACATAGGACTTTAGTATGAAGAAAGGATACTGAATATAATATCTGTATCTAACTGCTATGTAGGGTGATGTCAGTATTCAATTGATAATCAATTCCTTTGTTAGGAAAACAAAAAAGTTATGACAAAGATATGCACCAAAACCTCTCCCCCAAGACTTGTCACCAAAACTCACAAAGAAGGAATGTTGGAGAGTGCAGCAAATTGGTGGAAGAGTCCTGTATTATGCCATGGATGTCAACCCAACCATACTGATGACACTCAGTGTCATTGCCTTGGAGAAGGTCAATGCCACAGAGAATACTGAGCAGGCAGATCTCCAACTACCGGATGTCTGTAATCTGACCCAGATGCCACAATTTGATTCCATGCTTTTGACATGGTGTTCAATATTCACTCTGACACATCATACTTTTCAGAGCAAGAGGGCCAGAAGCCCACAAGCAAGCCTATGGCTACTATTTCTTAAATTGGATCCTGCAAACAATCAGCCAATCAGCCCAATTGGTGTCATCTTCATGTTGTGTAGCACAATGAAATTTGAAGTGGCTTTGACATCAGATGCCAAGCTTTGCACACTCCTCCTCGAATTCAAGGAGGTGAATAAAGCACCTCATTTTTGAAGAGTTGGAGCATCCACAGTCACAAACCCCACAGTGCACTGTGACAACTCAGCAACAATGGGCATTACCAACAAAACTGCCAAGCGCCAGAAGTATTGATCCATGGAAGTGAGATTTTTCTGGGTGGTTGACCAAGTAGCACTCAAGAAACCCAGGTGGTGAAAACTTTGGAGATTATGAAGGCAAACATCATGTAGGGGCACACCATCAAAATGTCTGCCCCTTTAACCTCTACACAAAAATTTGTCCTCAACACACCCCCTATGTGCATATGCACCTCACTCTCTTTAAGGGTGTGTTAGAACCCCAGTCCTGGGACAAGCCAGAGAGCAGCTGAGATCTGCACGGGCAAGGACAGATGGACTCAAGGCAAGGAACAGCCAATCCTTGGCAGCTAAGCAATGACATCATGAATTACTTAGTAGCTTAGTTAGCTAGTAACATGGCCTAAGTTTCTGGTCTCTGGCAAAAATGTTGTGTGAGGGGTGAGTTACTTGTACTTGTTTCTGTCTATCATGATTTTTGTTTTTGCTGATTGTGTTGATCTATTGTTTTTACTGCTAACTTTATTTTTTGAGGATGTCTTGTTAAAATATATGAAACGTCATTGGACATGACTGTAGTTGGGCCAAACCCTTTAAGATGATCTGGCTTTGCATTGTATCTTTCTGTCACACTTGTTATTGGTCTGGTGCTTCCAATGGGGACACTATTCCTGTTTCATATTTACAAATATTGCAGTAGCTAGTGGTTCAGTTTCTTTCTTTGGCATTTTAAATAGGAACTAGTATGAAATTGCCACAACTGGCTTTTGGTACCATATTATGATGTTTACAGTTCTTGGAGCAATACCAATGGTTTCTTTGAGGAATGATAGAAATTCTTCTATTTTTGGGGAAACTGAAACATATTGGTCAGGGAAAGAAATAGTTAAAAAATCAAAGAGAGCTCCGCTTTGCCCTGCGGCAAGTGTGCTGCCATAAATAGAATCTCATTTAATACCATCAAGACACTGTTACGATGAAAATTGATAGGATACTCTATCGAATGAGGTGCGGTTTAGGTAATGAAAATTAAAGTTTGCAAAATTAAATTTCTGAATGGTAATTGAAAAATGAGCTCGATCGACATATTAATTGTGCAAAGGTTGAAGTCTGGGGTTACACATTTATTTCTCGACATGTTGCAACTTCGGCCAACTTCACTTTTATGATGTTTTCTGAAAATCAGAATCATTTCGATCCTCTTTTGGGTTTCTTTTTGCTTTGAGGAGCATCGCCAGTTGAGTCGAGCTTATTTTTTCCGGAATTGGAGCGCTGAGCATTGAGATGCTCCGAATTCAAGGGAATGGCTTGACTTTGGAATTGATCTTGAGGAGGGTATGTGAACATAGGGTGCGGTGGATGTCCATATGCACCAGGTGGCAAACTATTGTATCCAAAAGGAGCTGGTGGTGTGTATTGGAACTCTGGAGGGACTGCAGGAAACTGCATATGAGGGGGGATGCGTTGTTGGCTTCCGAGGTAAGTGGGTGGTGGCATGCCGGGGTTTAAGCCAGGATAACCATGGCCGTCAAAGTGCGGCCTTGAGACACCATTTTTGTCGACAACGTAATCCGATTGTGGCAGTGAATTGTTGTTTCTAGGACCGGGGTTGGATAATGGGCCAGAAATGCCCTTTCCAGCAGATGGGTCTAAAACAGGTTGAGATGCCTTTATAGGATTCAATGGAGGGGCGTTAGGCCAGCCTTTGACAATATCTCTACTAACTATTCCTGCGTTGACCAACATAAACACTTGTTCGATAGCAGCAGTTGTCAATTTCTTGATTTTTCAAGTTGGATTCACAGCTAGTGAGAGAATGAATAAAAAGGAGTAAACAGTAAACATGTACTGCAAAAGTATCTCACCTTCCTCCCGTGTGTGTCAAACTTACGTGCAATTGTGGAATACCAGTGGTTCTTCACGTCATTATCTGACCTCCCTGGAAGATGCTTTGAAATTTTTGTCCATTTGTTTCCATGGTGCTCGTGCATGCCAATCAATACCGCCTCTTCATCATCGGTCCATTCACCTTTTTTCAAATTAGGATCGACGTGGTTGACATAACGTTCCCTGCATTGTTTGCCTGCCCTACCAGGAAGGAATTCGGCGATTTTGCTCCATTTGCGTCCATATATTTCCCGCTTTGCAAGAAGAATAGCATCTTCTTCAGCACTCCAAGAACCTAAGACAAAGATAGAGATGAAATTTTTGTCGAGAATTAATTTAAAATGCTGAGCCTGTAAAGAGGTTGTCCGAAACTGAAAAAAAGACCACGCCTCACCTTTCCCTTTGACATGATCCGGGAGTGAAATTCGTTGCCATTGTGCAAGGCATTCTATAGGGGTTTTGCCAGGAAAATAATACGCAATTTCGTCCCAACGAGGATATGTAGCTATCAGAAGGAAGAATAGTGTTGGTAAGTTAGGTGTGTGGGGATCTGATACTATCTGATTTCATTCAAATTATGACAGGATTTTTCTCACTTTGATAGCTCCCCATTATTGTCGTCAATCTATCGATTTCGTCCATTGTCCAATTGTCCGCATCTATCTCATCACTTCCAGACCTTTTATGAGGATGGGGTATTTCTACGCAGTCAGAAGAGCCATCGGTCTTGTCCGACTTGCTCTTTCTGCTATTCCCAACATTTGAGGGCGCGAGTTGTTCCCACTTCCCTCTTATCTCGTCTTCAGTTTTCCAATGTAACACCGCAAAAATATCTGTTTCGTCAACATCAAGGTCATCACTCATGTGCTCCTTTAGTATCATAATCTCATGCTGAGTCCAATTCTTTTGAAAATCAGGACCAATTAGTGCAAGATTAATTGTTAGAAATATTACAGACAAGTTCTACAAAAACAATATGATACCAAACATCAGGCTCACCATCTTCAATTCCTTTAGCTTTACATAATGTAACAAACACTGGATAGCAGACCGCCCAGGAAAATCATTTTCCAAATCTACCCAAAAATCGTCGTCGTCTTCGTCAATGAACCCTCTATTTTTGGTTCCATTTCCCGATTTTTGTCTTTGCCTTTCGGAAACAGCAAAAACTATTTTCTCATCCTCAGCTGCAGTCCAAGGAATTTTTCTCCTCTTATTTTCTGGCTTCCGCTTCTCTACAGTAGGTATATTTTCTCCTCCTTCAGGTGATACATTTGTTTTGGATCTGATCTGGTCTGTGCCATCTTCACCACGTGGTGATAAATGATTAGAATTAACTACTTTCTCGGATAAATCATCAACGTTCTGATTCTTTTTTGTTTCAGTCGAAGCTTCATCCACTGCATGAGGTTTCGGTGTTGACTGCAGTGGTACCAACTCCTTCGACGTTGCAACCTCATATTTCTTCAACTCGATGGATTTCGAACCAGATGCCAATGCATTACTTCCTTCTACCACTTCAAAATCATTTTTTTCTATATTTTTTCTGACATCTGCCACAAATTCAGATGGTGTTGCAACTTTTTGTGCCGTATCAACTGCTTCCATTGATAAATTAGAATGGTTTGCTTTTTTGGCTGTCTCGCTCTCAACTTTAGAAGCACCTTTTTCTGATGATCGATGCTGCAATGATTTGTTTGATGTGGCTTCCCCATTTTCCTCAAGCCCAACTGGTTCATTTTTTTCATCTCCTTCATCGTGTAACATGTCATCATCTTCTTCTTGGCATTTCTTTTTTGAATCCATTTTCGACGGGGCGGCGGTTTTGACATCATTTTCAGACAATTCTGATTTTTCCTCCAAAGTTTTCCCTGAAATAGCTTCGTCGGATACCTTATTTTCGAGGGCAGCATGACGCTTTTCTACTTCATTATTTGATTCAGTTGTATTTACTTGTGTTCCATCTGGTCCGTCAACTGTTCCCTCAACTGATACTGGATTCTTTTTGGGAGGTGTTGAATCGATTGGAAGATTATCAAATAACTTAGAAGTATCAGAAGCCCCTAAATCTAATCCCATGATGTCTTCCTTCTTTCCTTCAAGCTCGTCCAAAGATGACATAGCGACAAAATTCCCGTTCTCAGTACTACCATTCTTGCTGTCCATGTCCTTTTCTAATTGTGGTTCCTCTGCAGGAACCAAACTGGGATCTTTCGGAAAGTCAACTTCCTTTTCAATACATGCAGATGCATTATTTGACGGGGGAAATTTGGAATCGACCATTTGAATTTAACAGAAAAGTTTCTTTTTTTCTTTTCGCGTTGAAACAGTGGAAAAGGGGTGGCTGTTTGTCCAACGAAGATCCAAATCTAGCCTCTATCTAGGGACAGAACTGATCTGTTACCTCGTCATGTTTTTTGGTGTTGTTGATCGGTGGCTTGTGGCTTGTGGATGAGTTGGAAGTTGGAAGTTGGATCGAGTTTGGTTTGCAGGTTGCAGGTTGCAGGTGGTTGCAGGTTGCAGGTTTGTTGGGCTATTTTTGACCGTTGAGAGAGTTGAGAGTTGAAGAGTTGAGAGTTTGAGGCAACAAGTATCGCGGCAGCTGCGAGCTGCGATCTCCATTAGAAGACTCGTAAAACGTATTGATTGGTTGAACAGTTGTTATCATCCATTAATTCTGTGCACAACAAAAAATGAGTGTAATTTGCATAATAATAAATCGAGATACTCCTGGGTACATTGTAAACTAAACCAATTAAGTTGACAATGAAAGTATTAATGATCAATACAGGGAGCTAGAGTATGGCCTGACAAAGTAATTATCAAGACAATGGGTTTTTGACAATGACAGGACATTAAAGTCTGCTACAAGCAGACAGACTACAACAAAGAGTGTAAGCAAGAAGAGGAAAACTATGATCTATGATCCAACACAAAAGTATAGACTTGTTTGGAATGTTATGGTCCACAACATGAACTCCCTTGTAAAAAAGACCAGATCCAATCTCACAACCAATGGTATTTCATGGCCAAACCACTCTTATGCCAACCCAAAAGGTATCATTGCAAACAAACCTGGAGTCAATTGGGGTGGGAAGCATTTTTTTGCATGGATGCCAAGGGGTGTTATATCTATGCATACATTCTGTGAAATGCATGGATGAAATGTGAAGCTCCTTTCATGCAACACTCAAATTGAAGCAGATATTTGATTGTCTTGCCCCTTTGGCTAAAGGGGCTACAAAAAAGAATGAGGATGAGTGTCATCAATTTTTGGAGTTGAAGCCACCACATGTTTTATTTGACAATCATTTTGGTGAGTATCATATGATACTTTTTTGGGTGAAACCAAGTGGAAAGTCACCAGCATTTTCTGAAGGGATTGGATCCCAAAAGACAGTAAATGTCTTGCTTTTACTAAATCAAAGGTTTTAGGGTAAAGCTGCAATCAAAGACTGTGTGTTATGAACATACTGTGTTTGTAGTCAATCATTGTGGCCATTCAAAAAGTTGGGTAATTAATCATTCACCACAGAGTGCACATATTGTTCCAGTCTACAAGCAGTTGCAACATATTGACAGTCAATGCCCTAGCTGAAGTCAAACTCTAAGTTTGGAGGAAGGAAAAAATGCAGGGAAAGTACAAGTATGTGTGGGCAATGGAAATGAACAAGAGTTGTCATCTTTATTTTTCAACATATTTTACTGTTGACAACATGGATCAGGCTTTGCTTTTGTGGCTATTTTCTACATTTTTTGCTGGAAGTGGTAGAATGTGCCCATGTGGAATTCAAAAGCCATTGTCATGTACATGGTATATCGAATGTACATGCAATGTGCAAAAGGTGGTGTTGACTCTGGTTGGACGCTCAAGAAGTCAATGAGCTTAAAATAGTTTTGAATTAAACTTGGTGAGCTAACGTGTAAATATTGTGCCTCAAAATTAAATTAACCAGTCAACAAGTTTCTTTTTAATACTGTTAGACTTCTAAAACACCATTGGTGAAAAAGAAGAAGCCAGTAGAAGAGAAGGACTTTGATGAGTGCTGTTATAATGATGGAAATTGGGCATCCTTTGCACAATACCTTGATGCAAAAAACCTTTTTAAACAAGATAAGGCTATGTGGTTATGCTCTGATATTCTGGAACTGCTGAAGGGGAATCATAAGTGTATGGATCTCTGGATGTACCTGCACATTTGTGAGATGTGTGGGAAGAATTTTTATTATTATTGTTGGTTTAAAAAATACACACATTACAAGGATAGGAAGAAATCTGATCAAATGGTGTGTTTTGTTCAATTGAATTTTACAATGATTATTACTTTGGACTTTGTTGTTTGGATCATAACAAGCTTTTTAAGTTGACTTTCAAAAGCTGGAGACTAATGAAGGAAAATAACCTTGTTAAAAATAACATCACACTCATTTGTTCAAGAAAAAATACTTTGAGTCAAATCTCCATCCTTATTATTAATGTTTGTATTTACATAGATACATTTAGACCAAAAATATATTGCTAGGCATGTTTTTAGGCAGTGAGATACATATTTCATAGGAAAACCATGTAACTAATCTCATACAATTTTCCAAAACCTGCATACCCTGCATCAAGAAAAGGTATAAAAGGCATATCATTTTTACAAGAAATTACTAAATAGATATAATCTTGATTTTGTGAGTTTTAGGGGGGGAAACCCATGTAGCTTACATGAGCTTAGCAATGCAAGCTACATGCTTGCTTGGGTACAGATTGTGAAATTGGTAGTAGAAGGAAAGAAGGATAGATGTCTGGTGTTTTTACTTTTTAGGTAACAAGTATAATTGTACTTAGTAGAGGTATGTACTGAGGCACCATCAATACAACAATTTTTGGGGGAGCATACCACATATCACATACCTTACATCCTTCAAGCTCTAGTGAATTTCATTTTGAAAACCCTTCAACAGCTTTGCTGATAATTCTAAAAATTAGCTGACTTGGAATGTATTGACCATACTGATTGGTGAAGTGAAAAATGTCAAGATTAACAGCACTGGGTGGTGAGGGTTTTGTGGTTGACAACAAAATATGGAGTATGGTATGATGTATTGTGTCAGGGATTCTGAAACCTGAAATTGTATGGACAGCCATCATACATGCCACAAAGTAATGTGATTCAAACAATTCAAGATAGGTATGGGCCCTCCAAAAAAGTTTATGGATTATACCTTAGTAAAGAGTATCAATTTTCTTGTATCCCAACATGATCCCAGTGTTCTTTTTTATATTTAAAAATAAATAAGCTTATTATATTCAAGTGTACAAAAGTATATCCTTATTGACAAAAATAAACAATTAAGTAAGTACTAAAAAAATTTCCTTTGTTCTTTTTCATCTTTATTTGCCATCAAATGCCAAAATTATTTATATTTTTGGCAATCAATTTGACCCATAAAATAATATTATTTCTTGAATAAACACAATTGCTGGTTTCCATTTTCAGATCTTTTCCTTTTCTTCCTTTTTATCTTAATTTTAATAATGTAACTACATTATCAAATTTTTTTAGTTTAGTCTTCATGCATCTTTTTGTTCTAACCACAAAAGTAGCCAAAGATTGATTACTAGATATAAAAACATTTGTTAAAATTGGCATGCAATTATCACTCATGGTATTATTTGCAATCTAAAATAAATATGAAAATGAAAATGAAAAATGAGTTTGCTGAGAACCATAAGGATTCAAGTGGTATTCAGGATTCACATTACATGTAGTGCATGCATACCTACCTAGTATATGTTTAATATCCTACTCTATATTAAGGTTGAAAATAAGCTATCTCAACACCCCACACCTGACATCAAAAATTACAACATTTTCTATCTGACTGTGACATAATGTCAGTTGTTTCCTTTTCTTGTTGCACAATTAAGCTCCCATTCCAAGTGATGTCACTCCCACATCACCACATTATTTTCCAACTTGAAACAACTGCACATAGATGGATCAAAATATAATAGTAAAATTGAGTGATTTTTGATATTTACCAGTTCCTTTGCATATCATTTTGTATATTAAAACACATATATCTTTCATGTGTTTGAATTCAACAAAAACTTTGTACTTACATAAATTACAAAATGAATATCTACCAGAGAATGGAAAATGCTACCTTGATATCTACACAAATACATTTGTAACTTGTAGGTTACAATAAAGTCATACAAAACTAGTTCATAGTTTCCTACAGGTAACCATGACCAAACATGAACACAAAAAGTCCACATTTCCTGTAAGAAACAAGGTTTTCTTTCCTATATGTTGAAACCTGTAGGTTATGGCAATTTATCAGCGCAGAAAAAAATAAAAATAAAAAATGATTAGTCTATGATAAGAAGGCACAATAAAGATGGAAACTATCAATCACATAGCACAGTTGGAAGAGCAATTGAACACCAAAACTCATCTCAGGGGTTCAGTTCCCATCAAGGAAGATTGAATTGCAGGTTTGTGACATGGTTGAAAAGAATTATTTCTACATCTTTTGTACTCCTACTTTTGAGTAAGAAGCACAAAATGTCTAAGACTTACTCATTACTTGCCATATATTTTTTACAAGTTCCACTAACTTTTTTATTATTTTCCAAGAAACATTCAGTGACAATATTTAAGGCATGGTCGTCCATTACCCGTCAGGCAATTGCTCATAACCTGATTTTTTATACTCTTATACGTGAGATAATTGCCTTAGAAGTTTTCTGACAATATTTTATACTCCTACTAGCACCTGCTCCTCTCATCAATTGTCAAGATGCACGAGGCAAAAAAAGATTTTGTGTCGCAACAGAAGATGCTCAAGCATTATCTGGATATTGAATCTAACACAAAAGCATCCCTAGCTTCATTGTCTAAAAGGTTTAGATCAGTAGATAAACCTAGACATTAAATTAAAAGTGAGCTCTACTGGCTAGCTAGCCCACGTCTATGTACAATACTACGTACCCTACTTTGGGTAGATACCTTCCTGGATTGCCAATTTTTACCTGTTTTGTTTTGGCAATTAGTGATATCACCTAACACACTCCTGTGGTGAGTGATAGGCTGAGAATTTTGATCAGGTCTAGCACTCGCCAATGTATGGAGCTGTTCTGCCTGGTGCTCAGCCTCATAAAAATCCAGATAATGTCCCTTCACCTCAAAAGGTGTATCAGCTTCCTCGGCCTTGTCATCATACTCAACAGGTACGTTCATAAGCTGACTGCGGAACTCCTTGTACGCCTTCCCCTGTTTTGGCTAACTCAGCACGTTGGCCCACATGCTCTCTGTGGGACAGCATTGGATGGAGATCTCTCCACAGCTTACCTTGTCCTTGATGAAAAAATATCTTGCTTTTATGTGTTTGGTCCTCTTCGAACTTGAGAGACAACCATTTGTTTCGAGGAGGATAGCTGATTTGTTATCTTGATAGAGTATGTTCTCATCAATCTGATACCCTTGCACCTCCATAAAATACTTACACCATGGAATGACGACCAGTTTGTCAACCGCTCCCACCAATTCACCTTCAGTTGAACTCTTCACGTTCAGTTTCTGCTTCCTTGAGTCGCTCAGTACTGCTCCCTTTCCCAGGCTCATCATCAAGCCTGTGTGACTCCAACAGTCTTCATGCACCGCATATGCTACATCCACCCACCATTGTATGATATTAAATTTTCTAAGTCCAAGGTGAGTTTCATATGTCTGGTGCAATAGAGGTATTTTAACACTCTCTTCAATTTGCCCCAGTTGTCCTCATCTGGTTTTTTAACTCTCGTTAGTAATCGGCACACCCCCCCCAAAGTCCACGCGTCAGCCGTGTAAGATCGTG
>JALLOT010001147.1:0-16036 GCA_036939595.1 Thalassiosira livingstoniorum | reverse complement strand
TTTTGCTAGTAGTTTTGCTAGTAGTTTAGTCCCTATCTGAGTCCCACAAAGGTCATGCAACCACCACTAGTAAACATTGTCAGTCCATAATTTTCGCTAGAGTCAAAAATTTTACATGAAAATTTCAGGGTGTTTTAAGCTCATCCATATAAACATTTTGGCAAATTTCAGACTAAAATATTGGGTTTTGAATTTTTTGATTTTTTGATGGCCACCCCCTACCTAATGTCAGGGATTTTTCTGAAAATTGAAAAATATTGACACCAAATTATCAGATCATAATACATTGCCAACTTACTCCTCATGTTTCATTTACAAAGCGCCATTTTTATTTATTACTATAATGATGATTTTTCAGCTATTTGAAAATTGCCAAAGCATACCTATGTTGTTTATGATTTTTGTTGGCATTTAGGTCATTTCATTACAGTTGATCTGCTATTTAAATATCAATTCTGAGCATAGGAAGAATCAAGTGCTGCATCCAAAAGAGTCATATTTTATTTGATATATCTTGAAACAATTGTTTTAAAATTTGTAGTAAGATTATTGGTTTGTTATTTTTTGGATATTTAGCTTGCTAGAATTTTTCACGTAGAGGCACCCTTCCAGTGAACTTGGACCATCTTTGTGAGAATACACAGTTTACAGCTATTTGGAGGAAGTATTCCCCAACCTATTTAAAACTTGAAACATTGCTTTGAATCAGCACAATTTCAAACCATGTTCACATGAACATGAACTTGCTGATCAATATTTGAAACTATTCTTTAGAGCAATCTAATCATAATAATTTTATTCTTGAATGTCAATGTAATTGATCTTTATTTTACATGGCTAAACCGAAATCTAACAGAGAGCAAATATGAAAAAAAATGAGTGGATTTTTATATACATTCCTATGATGCATTTTGACAGTGATGGTGCTGGCAGAACTAGAGTTGAAAGAGTCATCAGTATATTGGACTCTCTGGGACTTGATGGAATTTCACATCTGCCATCAAGTCCCATAGCCGTCATCTTGTTACTGTGACTGTGACAGTGTGGTCATCATGGCAGCAGTGCAAGACCCCTGTCTCAAAAAGGATGATTTGTTGCATTTAGTTTGAAATGGCAATGATCTTTGTTTCTGCAATGGTGGCAGCAACAGTGGTGGTGGGTGGGCAGGGAATCCATCCTCTTAGAGAGGGATGAAAACCCATCTCTGTTCTTGAGCCCATGGAGGCAGCAGAGACCTGGTGTGCAGCAAGCCCACCTAGTGAAGATTCAAGCAGCTGCTTGCTGAGCAAACTGCTCAATCAACACTTCCCTTATTGGTTGTGGTTACATCCCATTGGATGTGTCCTTCATCTTGTACACGGAGGCTTGAGAGGGAGGTGCGTGAACAGGAAGCTGATGGATTTGGTGCTTGAAATGCACCTTGGTAGTCTGTGGGTAGTAGACTGCCCAGCTGTGAACTTTCTGTGCTGCCTGGAGGTCTCTGATCATGTTGCAGAAGGCAAGGACCTCCAACTGTATTTTGCCCACTTAAGAAGCACAGAAACCCTGATACAGGGGTGCAAGTTTGACCACTGTGCAGCCTCATTCAGTGGCTTGAGCCACCCAGTGATCAATGAGCTGAAAGAGGGTGATAGTGGTATTATCAAGGTTGGTGTATTTGTGTGCTGTCTCAAAGTATTGTTTCAACTTGGTGAATAAAGACCAAGTTGACAGCAGTTTCAAACAATGACTTGTTGAGCCACCACTTCAGCGGTACACAAGAGTGTTTCCTGCTGATTGTATTTCTGCAAGAGCCTCATGCTGGCACAATGTCAAGCAGTTTAGAGATGAGGCAGGCAAAATCTTTGTGAAAAATGATGCTTGTTGCAATCAAGAAGGCTGATGGGACCCCTCTGGTGAACTTGAGTAGCGGGTCAAGCAGCTTGTGAGGGAATGCACAATTGGTTGGTGATGCCAAGAGACTGGCCAGATAAAGGGGCTCATCTATTTTTGGTTGATCTTAGGGAGTCTCTCTACAACAGCAGTGTTGGAGCTTAGAATTTAACTTTTAGTTTATCCCTCACACACTAAATATTCAATACTTTTTGGATGGGTGGACAGGCCTGATGCACAACACTGCTGAAAATATTACAGGGCTAGTGAAGAAGACTTGATTGCAACAAGATGGCAACAGCTGCAGTAGGTATTCAATAAATAAAAATGGCAACCATAGCTTCCAACCCCCTTTCTACACCGATGGTCTTGGGGTAGCTGTTTTTCTTCACTGCTTGGTGGAAGCGATGATCAGGCAAACAATCTGACAGTACCCAATGGTATAGATGCTACAGTAACAGTAGAGGTTTGTAGGTACTAGACTAGGATACAAGAAGTGATCTAGAGTATGTATTATCTGTTGTAGTACTGTCAACTGCAGTGGTATACATTTTTAATGAGGATGGTCTCACTTCCCATCATATTCCCCATTTATTCTGCTACCCACAATAATGACTCACTTTTGGTGACACAATATCATCTTAGATTTTGACATGAGTTTCCTTGTTCAGGCCATACACTTTTTCTTGGTCCTATCCCATCACAAGTCAGTAAAAAATTGAATTTCTACCCCTTTCCAATGTTCCAAGGTACCTCTCCTGTCACTGGGACCAGTGACATTCAGAACAATAGAATAGAATGATCTCAGATATAATCTGAGGTTGGGATAAACTATATGAGATCCCCACATAGGATCTGCCATATGTTGAAGAAGGGAAAAAATGTGAAGTCTGTGGGAAAAAAGAAGACAACGCAGAATTCTTATGCAGAATTTTCTGGTCAAGAAAAAGGAGTATAAAGACGTCTGGTATAGAGTGTGATACTATTACTGTTACCATTTGAGCCAAAATGATCACTTCCTAAATTTCAATGATCTATCAAGAGACCTAAAGTTTCCAGGAAAAATCAGGAGTTAGGAATACAAGGAATTCATGGAAGAAATAGTAATCATCTCCTGGAAATTATATTCAAATGTGACACCTGCTGTTTACAAAACCTCAAAAACCAGTATCAACTATCAGATGATCTGAAGGACAACTGCCCCTTTTTTTATTTGGAGATCAAGCCTGGACAACAAAAGAAAAAGGAAGAAAGCACCATCAAGGAAACCCTTTTAAGATTTCTGAAGGGTTACAGAAAGTCATTCCTAGTAGTGAGTTAGTGAACAAGGAAGTGAATGACAAGTTTCAGATGGAAGTTGCCCTGTTGATGTTTCAAGCATTCAGATAAGCAGAAAAAATGATGCACATTTGAAGTTTAACTCAGTTAAGAAGAATGGATCTGTGTTATTGAACATTTATGGAGCTTTGGATGACAGAAACAATAGAAAAGATTTTGAAAAGTGAAGAAAACTTACCCATTTGATATATGAATGTCCCTATCTTTATGTTATGTTGTGGGGTGCCACAATTCATATTGATGTGACATATATCCTGCGTAAACACTAATATTATGTGTTTTTTTCATTTTCTTTCAAATTTGCATGACCCGAAAGCATCCAGGATGATTCAAATGTAAAAGTTACATGGTCATTTGAATGTTACACAGCCTAAAACACAAATACTAATATTGAACAGTATGATACTAACAACTATAGCAAATGCTTATTTTGACACTTAAAAAAATTCAAACAAGGATTTGGAGCCTAATTTGACTTATTTCTGACTCTTGTAACCCTATTTCTCCTTCTTTTACAATTGCCAAAAATGTTTTTTTATAAATTTTGGAATTGGGCTCCCATCTCAACATTGTATGTATGGGTGCACAATAGGGCTTTGAAAAAAATGATTATGAGGCTATTATTTGAGGGGAAAGAAGGCATGTCATTTGTTAGCAATGTTATGCAGAACTGAGACAGCTCAGTATATTAGGAGGGGTACCTAGGATGAAAAGAGATCCCAAATGTTAATTGACAATACACCTCTCCATCATCAATCACATCAATGATAGGCTCAAGCCACTTGCCAAGTCTGTTCTTGTCATCTGGGAGTGATGACTGTTCCTCATACACAATGAGCTACTCTTATCACTCATACCAGACATTATGGTCTCATACTTTTCTAATCAATTTTGTAAATTCCATGACCAATGTTTGACCTGATATTGAGGTAGAGCTTCATGATGTTACACTAAAATTGTTTGGACAAGTGGGTCTTCCCCATCTGGAATTATATGTCACATACTTGACTTCCCATACTTCAACTTTAGCAGATCTCTGTTGCAAGGAACAAGATTCTGTCAATCTAAGATGAAATACTGCCTCCTTGATCCTTTTATGGTATCCTTCACCATTTAGCTTGCTATCATTATCTCCAATCATCTAAGGAGTAATACTTCTGAAATAGGAGCAACAACATCTCATGACTTTTGTTATGATTTTTTATTGAATTACTGTGACCATGAAAATTCTGCTTTGAAGGTCTGGGTCATCTTCTTTTCATGTCTGGATGAAGTGTCAGAGAATATTTATCATAGTAAAAATCATATGGAAGTTGGAATTATCACAGCATCCTGTCATTGGTATTAAACCCCTTTGCAAGATTGTGATTCAGAAAAGTACAAATACCAAACTGAGTAATCATTTTTAACCATCCATTTAGTCTTTTCTGGAAGAACCTTTCAGAATTTGGCTAGGGTTAAGTGTTTTGATTTTAAGGCCTGCTTCTTTACATTTACTGGCTATTAATTACATAATAGATATCAATATCCCACTGCAGATTGATCATCTCAAATGTAAGGTTACAAGCATCATTGTTAACTGGGTGCTTTGTTTGATTTTTTGTCCGACCTCCATACTCTCCTTAACATCATTTGTTGTCTCCATCTTGACAACTGTCATGACCAATTTAATGAAGCTGAGGATCCCACAAATGATGTTTCTCGGTGCATCATAAAAATATTGATTATAATTTTTGTGTTTGCCAGGAAAGATCTAAGTTTGATCAAAGTGACAGTGATGTAATTCATCTTCAAAGTAGCAAGAATTGTGTTGGAATATGGATATGATAACATTTTTCATCAAAGCAATTGTTCAGAACCAAATAATTAGTGTTTTTTGGACTAAGTGTGTTTTGATGATGTGAAGAAATACATTTGTAATGACAGCCTATTGTTTTGATTGATCTGCATTAAATCAATTGAAGGGTTTCTTGGATTTGTACAAGGAAGTATTTGGGTACTCAATCAATAAATTTTTCAAGTTTTAAAATTTACATCCATTTGGACTTAATCATTATCAAGGGTTACTAGATACATGCAAATTATCACCCCATTGATATGCAGCTATCTTCATATGAATTAGCTCTATTATGATAGTGGAGTTAACCATGGATACAAGGGATGATTTCCTGTTTTTATGCATACTCCTATTATAGAGAGGAAGGATAGGTATCAAAGCACTTGATCAACCACTACTATACTGTTAACAAATATCCCCTCTCTTCCTATGGTGGTTTCACCTCCTGCTCCTGGTGTACTCTTTTGAACTGGAGGATACGCTGGTGACTATGACTATGTCTAATGCTGGAAATTTCATTTTGAGGGAAGAGTGTTGAGTAAAGGAGGAAGTATAAGTATTAAAGTTAAACTAAAAAAGTAATGGGAAAGATAAATTTTTTTCATGTATGAATTGTAAGGGCATTTAGATTCTGAATAGAGTTTTAGTGGCCTAAGTCACAGAAAAGGACAACTGATGTTGCAGTTTGACTTCAACTGTCAATAACTTTTTGGTATGTACTACCTACCTTCAATATTGGATATATACCATGGAACTGTAATTAGGGGTTGTCATAATAACAATGCAAAAATTCAAACCCAAATATTTGGTTAATTTGTGAGTTTTGTTAGGTATATATAAATAATGAAGTTTGCAAAAAAAATCAGAAAACAATAAAGATTTTTCCCAAGCTGTCACAAATCATATGTTGTTAGATAACTCATAGTAATTACTAGCAATTACAAATTGTTTTTCAAGTAGCAAAATGATATGAGACCTGGATTTGCTTTGTCCAGTGAATATGCAAATAAAAACCTTGTAAGTTTTCATTCTTTGTCTTGTTGATGATGCAAAAGATTGAATACTACAAATAATAATGTATACCTTACTCATTAGAATGTCTCCATAAACATGAAAAATAATGAGTTAATAGTAAACAAGGGTATACTTACTACCTTCATCTTTGACATCATATTCTAAGTGAAACATTACTCTAGCTCTTGTACCATAATGAGGCAAAATATAGAGCTTGAAAGTTTAATTATTGTCATCAATGAGCTTTTTATATAATATGAACAACATATTCTATAAAATATATGATTGCATTGTTTGTGTTTAGCAGATGGAAAGAGTGGCTTCTTTGAACAAAATTCAATACAGTCAATGACTTACCTCCACCCCTTATCCCACCCCTCATACATAGGCATGTTATGTTGTCACACACAAATGTGATGCATTGTGCTGGCTACATCTTCCAGCCAAACGTTGCAGTATTCTTAGTCTAAATTAACATCTTCATTTTGATTTGATCTTTTACTGATGTTTACTAAGTGCTGACATCCTAATTTATCTGCGTGCATATGAAGAACTAAAAACTGGTTACAGTAATAAAAATATTCACTTTCTATACACTTCTGTGACAAAATTATTAAAGTTCACCATTGTTATACTTCTATGAGACAAAAAATAGAGCTTGGTGACTTATATATTATCACCAGTGAATCTCTTGTTCAGGAATAGACACCATATTCTATACAATATGAGTATCCACCACTTTGTTTTTGAAGTATGATTCGATTGTTTTTATACTTCTATCCCTACCTTGTTATCCCCTTCTACATACATGGTATAAAAAAAATAAAAAGTGCATTGGATACATCAAAAATTAGTGTAACTTCAAAAGAATTTCCAGCTAAAGTTCATAACAGTAATCTATCGTAAAAATGACAAACAGCAGTAATTGACACCAAAATTGAACCTAAAATTGAGGCTCGGAATCAAGCTTACTTTCTAATGTAAACTGGCCAATTCAATTCCAACTGAAGCATAAACATAAATTATATTCAAAATAGTTATGATTATATCATGTTTTGCATTAGAAATTGGTTTACCTGCTCAACTTTATATGATCTAATTTACATTAAACTTTAATTTTGATTGATATCAAGGTTCAGAACTATGCATGGAAACGCAGTTGAAATCAAAGCTTCATCAATAAAAGTAAAAATATACTACCATTTAAAATCAAAATTGTAAATAATTTTACAGCAGACAATCATGCTGCCAATAAACCTACCAACTCTCATTAAGGCACAAAACAGTTTATAAAAGCATCACTTTAAAATATACTAATACATAACTTAAAGAACAAAACCCAAACAAAAGTTTACATTTTCATCTTCAAAATCCATATTACAATTTTAAAATTATAGCTGCAGTTACATGAAAGTTGAAACTTAAACAACAGCTGTAAATATGATACATCAAAGCAACAATTAGAGATGCCAAAAAATATCACATCAATTTACAATTAGCAGAAATTCAAGGATTACTTTAATTGGCCAATTTTCTGCATATATCATCACCAAAAATTTTATGCTCTTGCTTTGTTATGTATTTCTTTCATTAAGACAACCAAAATATCCTCAAAAATTGAAGTGTTTTTTATTTCGACAAAACCCGTGTATGCAATCTAAATTTAAGAATGAATTTAATACCCATATCATGTTGATTGTTAATTTAGGATTTGAAACTTCAGGTGCCTCTACCACTGTTGTTTATGTTCAAGTTTTTGAGTGATGCCAATTTCATTTTGAAGAGGTGGCTGTAAACTATGATCCTGGTTATGACAATGTATTTCATTTGGTGGTTAACTTCCCCCTCCCAGTGGCTATTTCTTGTATTTTTGGGAGCCACATATGCCATTTTTGATTGCAGTGATAATGCAGTTGTAGACCTGCTATTGTTTGTCGTCTATGTTGTTGGCAATTTCATTTGCTGTGATGTCAAATGCCATTGTGATAGCCACAGTTGGCTGTCTTGATATTAAAATGATTCCTCATCATTGATGTTTTTTTTGCAATGGCTATCTTTGGTGCCACAGACATGGCAGTGGCAACAGTGGTGGATAAGGGAGTAGGGATTATCAATCCTGTTGCAGTTTAAACACCATCCAAGAGTGGCAATCGTTGTTGCAAGGAACATTTGGTACAATGTACCACCTATGGTGACAATATCATTGTTATTGTCACTGGTCTTGTTTTGATGCCAGTGTTGCTGGCTTATTTGTTGGTTGAAAGTACCAACCAAATATTGATTGGTAGCAAGTTATGGGAGTGATGCTGTTGGTGATGCTTGGTTATCACACAAGGAGTGCCCCAAAAGTGACAATGGCAGTGATCTGCTAATGTCAATGATGGCACAGCACCTGCAATTTGCATTCATTGATTACCTTTGTTTACATGCTGGTGGCAGTAGCAGTATGAGTAGCAACAGAGACAGAGGGCTTGCTGTTGTTGTTATTTTTGATGTGTTGTTGGTGTTGCTCCTCGTATAGGGGGTGAAATGATCATGTTATTGATATTGTTGTTGGAAAGAGCAGAACAAAATCCCATTTTGCTTGCTTTTCCACATGAAAAGCTCATACCAAGCTGTGTTTTATATACACTAAATTGACGGCACTGTGTCAGATGCAACAATTCTGATGCAGCAATTACAAAATAGACCAGTCTAGTTTGTTGAACAAACTCGAATATTGTTGTTTTTTTTTACTAGTTGTTTTCCATTAGCATATAAACTAGCTAGTTTTCCCTGAAAATGGAACTGCCATCATAGATTCTCATTTTGAAGTTGGGGATGAAGAGAATGGAAGCTTATTAAGGTGAAAAGGAAGGATGTTTGCAATATCCCCTCTGATCTTGCTATTTTTGAGACCAACACCAACCCCTACTGTAACCTTGCTAGAGCAATGATCCAGCATGACAAAAAATTCATCATCACATAACAGTATTACTCACAACAACAGTGCTCTGAGTGCAATGTAGGGTTTTGGATTATCAAGGCCCAAGCCCAAGGCAGCTCAATACTCACCCACCAAATATTTGCAAAGTATTATAAAAATACCAACAATTCTTTCAGAGCAGACAACAGGATAAGTTGAATAAACTGCAATTGTTTCAATGTAACAATTCCAGCCACTGTAAATTGGGACAGCTTGGGTAATAGAGCAAGCAATGAACTCATTGACTTTGCTCCTTGAAAACTCTCAGTAGATAGAGAAATATTGTCTTCACCAGCTGGTACCACACCAATTACCTGACAAATAATGTTACTAATGAAACGAAAGCTACTGTTCCTGTCAGTGAAGGAATTGATCTGAGAGTTGACATTATCAATGTTCATGATGCAACAATTTAAGAGGACCAGAAGAGCAAATACAACAAAAGTTTTCCAGCCATGACATAAAAGAAAAGGACTCTAGTAAGGAAGAGGGAAAGTGCATTTGTGCTTTTTGCAATGAATGCTGCAAATGAATGGGCCAATGTGGTGAATGCCTGTGCAGTCTTTGTGGCTGTGCTAGATTTTCTTGCTACCTAGATTGTTAGAGCTTTGTATGAAGTGAGGAGACCATTGCATACATTGCAATTGTGATTCTTGGGGTGATTCTTTTGATATCAATGTCTTCGCTAAAAATACCCCATTTTCTGCTAAGTTCATTCACTTGGCATCAGCATGTACGTTGTCTTGGTATGCTATGTAAATGCTGCCAAATTGTGGCAGTCTGTGGACCGTCAAAAAGTATGAATCTTCATGGCATTACATCATTGAAAACAAAGTGTCCACAAAGAAAAAGATGAAACTACTATCTAATCTACGTTGTTTGATTGCCAGGTGCACCTTTATGTAGAGCACATACAACTATATTATTAATTATTAGAATTGTTACTATTCATTCCGAATTTTTAAAACTTCTTTGATAGCATTGGCTTCTCTGCAAAGGCGATGGACCAAACATTTTCATTGATTTTAGTCAATATTCACAATCACTGACACTTGCATTTCGCCACAATTTTTCAGCGGATTTGTCGAGTTATGTTGTATCACCCACATTCGATGGCATCCCCGCACTCCGCAGACATTACATCAATCGAGTCTGCCTAGATAAATCAGTCTTCGTCACTATAAAACTGTGGCAGAACCCAAAATGATTGACTTCAGCCAAATATACTGAGACACTCCAACAAATCTCCACAACATGCACAGCATTCGCAACAACACAAACAACAATCACTGGCGGCATTATTTTCCTTGTCATCGCCAGAATTCTTTGTTGAGTCAGCCTGTTGCGTTTCTCCACGATCGATGCCCTCGCTGGAAGGGGCAGTCACCTTGATCTCACTGGCTTGTGGTAGAGAAGGCAAAGCTGCAGTTGCGCCTGTGCTCGCAATTTCAGGGACTGGAATGGTCATGTTGGATGGATAGGGATGGATGATGGATGTGGATGGATAATTGTTTTCTTTCGCGTTTTTGGGTCGTTCGTGTTTTAATGTCCCCGGTCGTCACAAGCCACAAGGGGAGTATGAGATTTATTTGATTGTAGGAGTACTTGAACTTGGATGGGAGATGGGAGAGAGATCAGAGGATAGTGTTATCACCGACAGCTTTGCGTTCTGCTTTGTGTACACAATCGATGCTAATCGATACCATCCATCCGTCGTAAACCATAGACTGTCATCCCGACTGCGACCAGGTCGCGACTAACCGTCACCAATAACAACCAAGACTAAAAACAACCATCACATTGAAGGTTAGCGGTTAGCGGCCAAAAGGGAGATAATGGAAGAAAGAAGAAGTTGTTTTCAGGTTCAGGTGTTTTCAGCACCTATCTTTTTTCTTGAGACATTCTGATATTTTGAAAAAGGGTGAATGTGGTAAGACTTTCATATTCTTTGTTGACGTTAGACCTTTTAATAAATGTATGAATCCCGCGATCTTTTCTTTCGAATCTTGCCAACCCCACCATTTTTTTAGACGACAGACCTGCGACAGACCTGCGACAGACCAGCGACAGACCGTCCATGCCAGGCCGCAAATCATGTCTATGGGACCATGATGTTGTCGCCTCCATTTCAATGCTTCCTTCCATACTTATGGTAGATACTATTCTCTATTGAAGATAGCCAATACGGGAACCGCATGCGGTTGTCGTTATGACCACTGATCAAGAAACAAAAAACCCTACTATCAGATCTCCATTCTCCATTCCTGATTTGCATTTCAACAAGTATCAACCACCTCCTAAAAGGAATGGCACAACATGAATATTTGGAGCAATTGTAGCATGTCTTTATGTTTCGTACTTTTGGCATCGTTTTTTGATGTTTTCAATGCCGACATCGGTGCTGCGCAGCATGTGGATGCTTCGCCATCATCTTCGTCGCAACATCAACAGCAGCGGGAAACGGGAAAAGACACGTTTGGCGAGTGCAACAACCTTCCTGACAGCGGCGGCGTGCCCATCTGCAAAGACACGACAAAAGACGAAACATCTATTGGACTGGATGGTTTCTACGCATGGCCCATCAAATCAACCTATAGTAGCAGCAACCAACATCAAGTCAAATTCATTCAGCTCTTATTTCCTAACCAGACACAATTTCAAATGGCATGGGAGAGATATCCTTTATTGAGCAAAGTTTCTTTTTCACCAAAACACAAGCAGCAGCAGATGCAGAAACACATTTCAGGAGCAAAAAATTCCAATGTCATATCCACCATGTTCCACAATCGATCATTGATTGAACCATGGCTGTCCTCCCAAATGGAACGGCTCAAACAAACAGCAGAGGGCATAGCCCCGGCCGACCCAATTTTATCTCTATTTCAAGTAGACGACACCCCCATCCTCCTCAGCCAAACCCCAAAAACTGATCCAAACCAGCATCTGACCCACGGAAAAGACTACAAACTCGTGAAAAAAGTATTGCATCCCCAAACCCAGGAAGAATACATGGGGATGCTCCCCTCTTCCTATTATCCCCTGGATAAAATACTCCAACATTTTCATTATGGGGGATTCAGTCTCGTAGTGGATAAAATGCATCGCAGGTGGAAACAGGTGGCTAAATTGGCGAGAGTATTGGAGGAAGAACTGGAGAGTGTGTCGGTGGGTGTTAACTTGTATTTAACTCCGGAGGTTGTATTGGAGGATGTCGCCCAAGGTGGTGGTGCAAGAAGGGAAGGGAAGGGAGAGAGTAAAGTTAGACAGGGGTTTGAAGCTCATTGGGATTGGATGGACGGTACGTCACAATGAAACGATTTGATACTGTCCAAGTCAATGAGAATTGAGATCTAATTCATGCTGGGTTATATCACTCATGATCACTTTGTACTTGCTTGATTCTCGGCTATTTGTATTAACACCTCGCATCAGTCATCGTGATTCAATTATCTGGAAGAAAACAGTGGTCCATCTCCAAAGAACCGACAATCTACCTCTCCAACAAAGATCAAAAACGCAAACCCACAATGGATGAGGTGCAATATTACGCTCATCACGGGAGCTATGATGAGTTCACACTGTGTCCTGGAGATGTACTTTACATCCCGAGGGGACACGTTCACAATGCTTCTACTGTGCTATTTGATGAATTAAATCCGAATGGAGCATTGCATGCATGTCCGTCCTATCCTAACAATAACCCCTTTGCGCAATCTCTGGCAAATCGACTCGACGGTCCAAGTTTGCATCTGACATTTGGACTGGAGCAGGGATGCGAGGGTACGGTGGAATCACTTCTTCATCACGCATTGCATGCCTACTTTGATGATAAACGCAACGATATTACCGTCATTAGTGAGGGTGTGTCCATGGAAGCTATCCCTCCAAAGATATGTTCCAATCCAGACCAAACTGCAGGAGAATACGGCATCACATGGAAATCTGTTTTGCATCATTCTTTGGCGGATGTCGCGAGAAGGGAGCATGAGTGTGACAACCCTTCGTATCGCGGGTTAGATCATAGCAGAGCTGCTGAAGAGTCAAATGCATGCGCTGGCACATCAGTACTTCGAAAGTCAGTTCCATTACTTCTATTGCACGACAATAATTTGAAGAAATCACCAACAGAGGAAGGCGATGATCGCCTTCACAGTTTAAAACAAACCTACCTTCATGCACTGGATACGTTTCTTTCAGCTTCGAGTATACCGCAAACGGTGCAGTTTATTCGGACACACCTCCTGCAACCACCGTCCGATGGAGATCTAACCTTTTGCTACCCCAATTACAATCATGCAAATGTCATTCTTTGTCCTGATGAGCTGCTTAAATTGCCACAACCAAAGTACGAAGAGTACACTCAAATTATGAATGACTTTGTAGAGTTTGCCAAGATCAACTTTGATGAAGCACTGGTGGCCATGAACCGGCACGGAAAGAAGTTGCGGGAGAGGAGTAGAGAGAGGCAGGATGCAGAGTTGGATGTGGTAGGACAAGACTATGGTTAATAATTATTCACATTCATCCCAGCTGGATGGATCTGTCTGGTGCCTACTTGCTAGGAGGACGTCACGAGGCGAGCTTTTGAATGACGACTGAATGCTCGAGGACGTGAAAGCTCCCGAAAAGGCAATGCACAATGCCATCATAGATATGATGTTTGAAACGAGTATAAAATATTTTGACCTCCGACTTCCAGCAAAAGAAGTACTTGTGTGGGTTTTCAATGTTGGGGAGTGTTATGTTTCAGTGACACTAAGTATATTGCTTGAGTTCAGTAAAAGGTTGTGATCGACATGAAGGTGGAAGGAGAAGATGTAGCAGCATGATGTGATGCGGTCGCAGGTTCACCTCTTATCGGCTACCTTGAAAATTCATAGAGCAAACACAATTCAGGTTGATATCCGTGGAGGGTTAAGAGGAAGCAAACAGGCTAAGCTCGATAAAATCAACCCAGAAAAAAGTAGATTGTTGTCTGAAGAAGGAATATTTCTTCTTCTAATGTGTACATTTTTATTTTTTGAAAAAAATAAACTAGGCCTCTGTTGGATTATCTTTAACACTTCATCATTGAAAGAAGATAATATATATGGTCTATATCCTATAGCTTAAAATTGACGTATTTCAATCAACTTATTTTTACTTTCAATCATATGTTTCAGTCCAAATTCCAGCAGGAATTGGCGGCTGCCCCAGGGGCTCTTCGCTATTTTTTCCCTTAATCCCAGAAGAAAACTCAAAGCCTGCTTCAGTCAGTTGCCGGATTCGATCCTCGTTAAGTTGGCTGGGTTTCCCTTCAGTATACCTCTTACATTCGTATCGGATTTTTTTAACCCATTTTCCAAGGGACTTGTTCTTCTCGTAAAACTGAGGGACCCACCCATGGCCGTGTTCCAGTCTGAAAGCTGCAAACTCCTCCAAACGCTTTTTAAACGGTGTCCAAGAAGGAGCTCGGTCCCATTCAAAATCTAAGCTGTTCAATTTATTGATTCGGTCTTCGGTGACAATAATATCCGTTGCTTTCAAGCCAGTGTCCCATTTGGCGCTACGTGAAAGGTCTTCCGGTTTAGGTATGGGGAGATTAGGATATTTTTCTTGGAAGCATTTCAAAGCCTTTTTCGCGTATCTGTAGGAAGTACGATTTAAATTCACCCAGTTAGAGAGTGCTTTGTTCTCCTTTTGTTGTACATTGCAATGGCCATGTTCATTTTTGTAGGATTTCAATTCTTCAAACATTTTATCCCACTTGGACCCCATACATCTGCTTTTATCAGTTCGGATTTCCCAGCAGAAACCGATTTGATTCAAAGCGACGATGTGGCCGGCCTGCTCTTCTGATATCTCTTCGCCTTTCGATTGTTTGTTGTAAATTTTTCGTTGTTCAACTACCCATCTTGCCAGCGGTCCTCCATCACTAGGTACCAAGGTCGATCCATTGTTTTTTGCTTGGAAGATGACGAGCTGGTAGAACATATTTTGCCATTTCTGTTCAGGAGTTTCGATATTGGATTTTTCAATAACTTTGCATCCATTTTTCTCGTTGTCCTGAGGAGATTTTGTCTGCCTCAATTTTTCCGGTTTTGATTTTTTATTCTTGGTGGTAGCGGTTGTAGAATCACTTGCCTTTTTCTTTTTGGTGGCAGCGGTTGTAGAATCACTTGCCTTTTTCTTTTTGGTGGCGGCAGTTGTAGAATCATCAGAGTGTTTGGATTTTCTACTGCTGTTTGTTGGCTGCTTACCTGAGGGTGATATTCCTCCTTCTGCCATAGAAAGAGATTTGGGTAGAATGTTGGAACCAGGCATTTCCAGTTCCTTCCGATTCCTTCCTTGTTTACTTTTCCCATTAAGATGTTCGCAAAGCTTTTGTTCAGTGCATGGAAACATTGTAACATGAAGTGCCTCCCTAGGCGTGAAACCGTTATTGATAACCTATAGTGCAATAAATAACAAGAACACTTAGAAAGTAAAAATGTGTAACAAATTGCACAAGTGGAGGGTGTTTTTCAATGCGAGCATTTTCACATTGAAGTAACGATGAAACCTCAACCAGAAAATGTCACTTACCAAATGAGCAGCAGTACATATTCCAACCGGGGCTGTTTTTGCAATTTCTTTCTGATCCCGAATTGATCTCCCGTCAGATGTGGCAGACGTCTTCGCATCATGTATATTGGGTGCCTTTTTCTGTTGTCCCTTCTTTTTCACTCCTTTGGGTCTGGTGTCATCATCCATGCCAGACGAGGATATTGCATTCGCACCAGTCATTGAACTTGTTGATTTCTTTTTGTAAGGCCGGGCCAAAGTAACATCAACTCCTACCGAAAGTAATTTTTGAATACAACGATGTGAAAGATTTCTTTCTTTAAACAACTGTCTCTGCTGAGCCACCCACTTCTTTAGTTTGCCACTTGGCAAATCAACATGGCCACATTCCATTTTAAAGATTTCTAATTCAAGAAAAGTATGATCCCATATTTTGTCATCTATTGTTTGGCTCTCGTGGCTTTGGG
>JALLOT010001146.1:0-16044 GCA_036939595.1 Thalassiosira livingstoniorum | reverse complement strand
AACTTTTTGTCAGAAAATGATTGGGCAAAAAAGCTTTGAAGCATTGGCAGCTCTTATACAGAGTCCGAATAGCCAAATCAACCACTTGTCTTTGCATAGCAGTGGTATCAATGATGATATTTTGGCTGCCATTGCAACGGGTTTGGAAAAAAATAGAAATTTAGTGTCACTGGATCTGAAACAAAATGACAGGATCAGTTTTAAAGGGTGGGGTTTCCTAACACACACTCTTCGACATTCAAACCATTACCTTCAGCGTATTGACTTCTCTGACGACGACCTCCTACCTAAGGAGCTAGTCAATCTGCTTAGAATGAACGGACGAAATGATAAACACACGTTGGCCATAAGAAAGAGTTTGATTTATGATTTTTTAATTGAAGAGTTTGATGCCAAATCTTTCAGTGACATTGACCGGTGCCTTTTGCCTGACATCCTTTCATTGATCACTGCTGGTCACCGTACTGAGAACAGCTGTCTCCCAGCACTTTTTCATTTTGTTCGAAACATGCATCTTTTAGTTGCCAGAAACCAAGCTGCAAGTGGAAAGCGAGGATGAATCCTTTTGTGCCGAGATCGCAATATTTTGATTTAGGCCACAATTGACTTCCATGCAACTACAAAGATAGTGAAACGGAGCCCAATTTTAAATTGTGTACATTGCGAAAATGGTGTTTCTTTATTTGTGTATTTTTGAGCTGGTGTCAAATAGAGTATTGGTGGAGAAAAATTTTCTTGTTCTGATCTCGACTTCAGTCTCCGACGCAATCGGGTAGGTTTTTGTTCGAATAATGGTTGGATTTCTAGATAAATTCACAGGGACGGCATAAAATGTTGGGACAGACACGAAGGACAAAAGATCTCTTCCATAATACTTAACAAACCTAAGAACAAATTTTGACTAACTATGAAATTGGCATCATCTATCTAGTTGCCATGGCAAAGACGCGGAAATGTTGGGCAGTGCTATTATGACAGTTGCATTTTGAGTGAAAATTCATGTCAAAAAAGCCGAAAAGAATTGGTCGATGTAAAAGCAGAATGTACGAGAATAATTTTTCATTTCAGCTTAGAATCAAAGTTCAACTTAAAGTTATATCACCTTTACCATATGACAGAATATTCTTCAATTGACCCCCAAACAAAATATCTTTTCGTACATGGTTGCTGGTAAGTCTTGGTTAAATGAGTGTGTAATCTGCATGGATCTTATTCAAAGTCTTACAAGTTCTTTCAACTAGTAGGTCAATGCCCGTACAAAGAATGACAGAGTTGCGTAAAGAAAAAAAACAAGCATTTCAGTTAGCGAATGTGCGGCCAATGTCACTTCTCACACCACATCATCGTCATGGGAAACCTATTCAAAGTCCGCTTCGCATCAAAGTAATTAACAAGAGATCGCCACAACGATAAGTCACAGCAAAATATTGATATTCACATGATGTTTCACAATATTGGGTCCATCGCAAAAGATATTTTCGTCCAAATGACAATCATATTTCTGCAGCTGCGAGCAGCATGTGGAGTGCTTTGGTAAAAATGAGCACAGGTAACATCTTTCCATAAAAATGAAAAAGAGATTCCATGCTAAGCCAATACACTCCAAAAAGGAAAAAATACTTAGACCCGTTCTCCATTAACTGATCAGGCATATCAACAACAAATAGGGCACTTATCTCTGTTGCAGAGAAGTCTTCACTCTACATCACGAGCAATTAGCTATCACAGCAAGAGCAATTGAATTCCTTACCTCATACTCGACCCTAAAATGCAAACCTTGTCACTGTTTACTATCGAGTCCATCAAGCCATTCCAACAATGTGTCCGGCATGGTGGGCTTTGAATTTTCAGTTGGATCCATGAAACAATGCGCTTGGTTTGGTATGATTACATGAGTAGAATTCGGAAATCGAGCTTGGAAGTCATCAGCAAGTAAATGAGGTGGGTAAATGATATCTTTCGCAGCCCCCAGCACCAGCGTCGGCTTTGTGGAAATGACACCAATATTCTCGCGAAATAGATGATGAGTCACGGTGATAAATCCATCCGATGGAGCTTTCAATATTTTATCTGTGTAGCTTTTTAATTTCGTTTCGTCCGTCGTGGGCAGAAGAAAGATATATTTCAAATAATCGACACTGAATATTTTTCCAAAGAAGAAAACGCCCCAAATGCCTCTGTGACTGTACATGTTTTTAGGATGACTCCTGACTTTTGAAAAAGGGACAATGTGGCCCAAAGGATAAGTCCCCATTAACACCACAGCCCGTGTCTTACTCCGAATCCAAGGATTGTTCTTCAGACAACTTTGAACAACGATTCCTCCTTGAGAGTGTCCAACAAGAATGAACTCTCTCCCTCCCTCGTCGCTAGAAATTTTATCAATCTCTTCCTTTAGTGTTTTTTCCAAATCATTAAGTATTTCGGATTGCGTAAACCCAACAAAAAATCGTTGCCCTGGGAGCAACTCAATAGCATAGGATGTGTATCCCCGTTCTCTGAGTATCGCTTGTAACTCGCGCCACCAAGAGGCATCGTGCCACATGCCATGCAAAAGGATTACCGTGGGACGGCAGGGTTCTCCCCGTTTAGGTGCAGGTATTTCCTCATTTTGTGCAGGTCCATTATTATTTGCCAAGCATCTGGTTACAGGCAGACAGCGAGCTTTTTTCCTCCACAGAGTAGAGATGTGACGCCATCGAAGATTGACGGCTGCAAGTGCCCCAAAGGCAACAGCGTAGCCAATCACTATTTGCTTCAAGGAGAGGATATTTGAATGTTTGGTCACATCTTTATCCATGGTCTATGAAATTATGTTCCCGTTGATTTGTGGGTTTTGGAAGATTTTTGACGAGAGATGAGTGTGGATTGATAGATGGATGGTCGATGGTCGTTGGCAACAGAAAATCTTTGTCGTTCGTGATCTGCAAGAGTCCATGCTCACGGGGTTGAATATGCTTTTAACGTGACACATTGCATTATCCGTGATAATTTCGAAAGTGTGATTTTTCCAAAAGTGATGTGTTTTGAAAAAACAATCAGTGTCAGGTAGGTGTCAGGTTGTAGATAGTCTTAATTTTACAAAAATCACTTGGCATAATCAGGACCTGTAATTTTTCTGCAATCAGTTCAAATTGATTTTTTCTGAACGTTCTTTGATTTGTCCATTGTTTGAAAATGTTTGAGATCAGCAGTGATCAGTAAAATTCTTTACAAAGATATTATGCCACAATTATTTATGTCTTACAACAGCTTATAACATGTAGAAAGTTTCCTTGTGTGTGTACCAATGGAATTACTTTGAAATTTATCATTCAAAAATTTCAAATAAATATCTCTAAAAGACCATATATCATGGGAAATAACATTTACTTCCTGTAATTGCAGCCAAGTAGTCAAATTTACAAGTTCAAAGTATTCCAAAAAATATACAAAAATGTAGGATCAGAAAGTGACACTCAGTCTGAAGAACACAGTCCAGATTTGAAAAAAGTGACAAAACAACACTGATTTCAGAAAAGATGAAGATTAAAAGCCCCCAAAACATTCAAACATTGAATTTTCATACTATCAGTGAATTAAAAATTTTAAGTAGATTTCTCTAGACCTTGGATAAAATTCATTCTTCTAATAAAAAGCCATCATATTGAACTGCAATTTTTACATACTAAAACAGATAGAAATTCATGTACTAATTAAGGCTTTAGAGTGATGTTTGACAAATGATGAGAGCTCAAATTAAGACATTTTATTTGAAATAAAACAAAAATAGTCATTTATAAACTGAAAAATGAATGATTTATGGATGTTGAGTTGGTAGAGGTATCCAACTGACCATATTCTGGCCCCAAAAGCATTCATCACTTCTCTTAAATTAACCACCAAATTGTTGTATTAATATTATGACACACAAAAATTTCCCAATTGGTGATTGAGTTAATAGTCCCAGTATCATTATTATTTTAGTTTTAGTAAAAAGTGTGTATGACTTTGAAGAATATCTGTCTTTCAATTTATATAGTAGTAGTTTATGACAATGAATTGGATTGCAGTTGTTGGAAACCAAATAAAAATGAAACATTCCATTAGGCCAAACAAAGTAAAAGGAAAAACAAATAATTTCTTGACTTTAACAGAAAATCCCATTGAAATTAACAACATTCCATTCCCTATCACTGGTCACCATAAATAATTGATCTTCAGATCATTCTACAAGTCCAGATTGAGTTATTAGCATTGACCAAGCCTAATTTTTTTAGGAAAACTGTTTGGAATCCAGAAATATCTCAGATTGAACATTGCAACTGCCATAAAATCTTTAGGGGGCTACCACCAAAGCAAATTCCAAACCTTCTAAAACTAATAATTAATTCTCCAGCATACCGATGCACTTAATTAAGTTCATCTTTCTCTTGCAGCCATTTCATCAAAAATTAATACAAAAAAATAGAGAGTTCATTATTTCTGAAATTTATACTGAAGGTTTCATAATTAGAAATTTCTTAAAAGTTTCAACAACAACAACTTCAAGTTGACTCAAAAAATGAAGAAATAAAATCAACTGAATTGCATGTATTTTGGTACAGAATAATTCACGTCACCAATATACTTTTGTAAATATCCATTTCTATACCTGGTAATAGCAAGGACATTACTGGATTTATTTTGAATTTTAAATTAGTACTATTCCTGCATAGAACCAGCTTGACAGTCCTGGTGAACCAAAAAGTTCCTTTCATTACTATGGCAAACTATCATCTGTCAAAAAATTCAAATGTTTTTAGCAGCAAGAATAAAAATATGTTGCTAATATTCAGGTGATTCAGGTAGAATTGAGGGGGGAAATTTTCAAATTTCGAAACAAAAAAAATATTTCTCATCCATCATGACATATTGCTTGTTGACCTCTATCTTATGTCACTTTATCAGAAAATTTGATATAAGGGAAGTGATCCAATTTTGAGTAGGATATGTAATATTTTTAAAATATCTCTAACATGGCTGAATTGTACACTTTTTGATAAAAAATTCATTCTGAAATCTTGTCACTCTAAAAAATTGTAGACAAATTGACCAATGACAATGACCAAAATTATGCTGCCTTAACCTTATGCTTTGCTTCAGATGAATCCAGTTTTCGAGGGCAAAGGTGAAGATTTGACAAAGTAGTATCTAGTTTAGAATCATCTCTATTAAGTGAAACTAATATAATTTTGTGCCAAAAAATGGAGCCACAATGCAATGATTTTACACTAATCAATCTCCAATGAATAGTAACTATGTAGTTAAATAAAATAGGACAAATTATCATTGATGAATAATGATTAATCTTTGTAATCATTATACAAGAAATGTTGGTTCCATGAACATGGAGTCACCCAGTGGAGTTATCCTAAAGCTCTGAAAAGTGGAACACCATAACAATTTTATGTTTTGTAAGCAGTTATAACATAAAATTTATGTTTAACATGCTTTCTGTTAGATAATTTAAATGTTTAAATGTGTGTAGTAGGCATTATAGATTATATTAGGAATTCCATGTAATTTTAGGGGTGCTCCAGGATGATGTAGATGTTGTACAAGAATTTGTAAATATCAAATAATTTAACAATTAAGGTGAATCAATACATTTTTGTGGGTCTAAAAAAAGAACATCTAACATTAATTAAATTTTAAAAAGTAACATTTGTAAGTTATTGAATTATATACATTACTTTGGAACTGTTTCATTCAATTAATACTATATGATTTTTCAGTTTGATTCCACTAAAAATTCAAGGAAAAATCATTTCTGTTATATTTGGTAAATGATAAATGATGGTGCTATTTTTAACACTTTTGAGTCATGAGAAGCTATTGATCCCAATTCAAAATTTAGACAATGTAAACAAAATTTTTGTGTTAATATTTTTGAGTAACCAATGATATCAGTTTGAAGACTTTATTTTTTTTGAGCAGGAAGATTTCTTATTTGAATTTACATACAGAATTCTTACTTGAAATATCTGATTTTTCACAAGATCAAAAGGTCTCAAAAAAATTGAGAGACTTAATCATGGTATTCAATGATCAATCATCAGTGGCAATATTAATTTACAATGTCAATACTCACCCAAAATGTACCACCTCATTTAATTGGGGTTTTTTGCAATACTTCAGTCTATAATATATTGGGTTGTTACTACTAACTTTGTCACTTTCAATAATGTCTCATGCTTAATTGATTGTGTGCATACATCTGAAAGTTATGTTTATTATGAGATAGTAATGTCATGGTTGGTATTGATATAGCTTACATTGAAATGATATTATTGTCATTTGGTAATTATTTTACTTTCTTAATATAAAATTAAACTTCTCACATACAAGTTTTTTTAATTAGTTCTTAAAACTACCAAGGTCATAATTAGTCAAGCATCACATGGCAACTAAACAATTGTCAGTAACTGTTTTCTTCATAATAATTCCTTAATTTGTTGCAGTGGAATGTAAGCAGTAGGAATCTGTATTGTCAGCCTAGCAGCTTGCATTCAAAAAGGTTACTTGTTTATGTTTAGTATAAAAATGATGTAGCAAGGTGCAGAGCTCAAAATAATTTTGACCTCACACTGGGAATTACCTTATTTCTTCTTAACATCATTACATTTAATACCCCTTGATTTTTTGGTCATTTTCCTGATATGGTAAATTTCCATGATAAAATCAAATTTTCTCCATTAAACATTCATAATCAGCAAAAAAGATGATCAAAACAAGTACATTAAACCACATTGTTGATCCCAAACTTTTTGGTATGTTATATTTTGTTCTTTTTGAGATAGGGTGACCATGAAGTTAGCCTAGTAGCAACACAGATGAAAAGTATAGGAAATATTTGTTTGGATAACTCTTCTTACTTCTTTTCTCATTTCTGCCATTAAAAAGAAACATATGGTAACTGACAAAGTTATTGAATGCTTTTGACATTATTTTTCTTGATTAAAGAAACAAACTTCATGGTTTACTATAAGAATACTGCTATTCAAACAAATAACAATGTAAAATATGAGAAAGGCACATTGAAATAAAACGTAAAACTATCTTTGTTAGATTAAATTTGATGGAGTTCTTGATAGAAGTGTATGATCCTCTGAACTATTTACTTATGACAATTTGAAAGTATAATTTTAATTTTATATTTATTTTGCTTGTTTGTCATTTAACTTACCATATAACAAATGTTTGCTGATTAGCAATCACCAATATTTTTTTTGCCAAAAAATTAATCATATTTAATCTATTTATCAACTTATTTAATGTACTTACATCACCACTCCTATAGGTACTTTTCAATACTTCCTTACCTTAAAACATCTAAAAAGAATGTCAAATATTTTTTGGTGATTATTTTAGTCACCATTCAGCACCAATACAAAGAAATGACATCACCTGCCCACACAATCAAGTTGCAACACCAAATTGTTGGCCAAGCAAGGAAAAAGCTTAAGCTAGGTAAGTACTACCATACTTATTAGGTGTTAAGTACTTATTACTACTACTCACAAACCTATCTACTGCTATGCATACCCCATTTGTTTACTAGTACATAGTACAATACTAAATAATAACTATTAGGACATGGCTAAGATCTGCTGGCTATAGGCATTGCATTAGCTCATATACCACTATTGCAAGACACAATCAACTATTCTTGGCATTATCTTTGTAGTTTAGGGAAACCATTTGGCCATTGATATCCTCCAGTAGTGGCTGTTTTCAAATGAAACAACACCATCTATGCAGCTCTTGTAACTACCAACATCATTTTGTGAATATTGATATTGCATTAGTAAATGATCCCCCCCTGGCAGATGTTGGTGGCCAAATGCTTTCCTTTGGGGCTCAAGATTATTTCAAATTTGGAAATTTTCTTAGGAAAACACTGCTCACTGAGATTGTGACATTCCAATTTTATGGATTTGTTTTGTGGCCAGATAAATTTTCATTAGCAGAGGTTAGAGGATACTATTTGGGGTATGTACATACCATACCTAACAAGGTAGATAGATCTGATTAACTAATCCATCTTATCTATCTTGCCAAGAAGATATTACCCCTACTTTTCTGTGATCACTATTCAAAAATAATCAATTGGTATTGTTTGGTACACAAATATTAATAGGTGGTTTTATTTACTAGAATGTGTTAAGTGGTGATGAAAAATCAGAAATTAAATGATAAATCATGAAATGCTGACTTTAAAAAAATGTAATGCATGAAGGAGCAACATCACCAATCAATTGGTGATTGTGACAAAGATTTTTGAAAGTTGTATAATTCCTTCACAAGTTTACATAGGTTTCTTTCAACAATTGGGAATATTAAAAAGAATAGCAAACAAAATTATGATATTTTCTTGTCATGTGCTTAAACCAATGAATTAATTTGACTAAAACTTATTTCATCATTCAAAAAAGTGACAATGGTAATTGTTTCATTAAATTTTGATGAGCTTCTTGCTCCTTTTGCAATTCATCAATTTTACAACAAGTATACACAAAAAATATACTCACAAGACATTTTGATGCCTAAGAACTAATAATGACAAAAATGAATCAACTGGGGGAAAATAAATTTAAATTCATTTGGTCTTGCTTTTTATATTTTTTAAGCTGGATTTAGCTGATTGTCTGGTGATTGATATTTTTCAACAAAGAATTATTAGCAAAGCATATCATTATCTTTTGTAATGCCAATATTTTTTAAGTGAGAATAATGCTAATAAATTTTATTTCATCAATTTGAAACTAATCAAGAGAGGAATGAAATCTGAACAACAACACTAAACAACAGACAATAAATGAGATATTGCTGATGTTGCTTGATCTAATGTGAACCCATGAGATGTTTTCTTTCATTCATTTCAATGGGTTTATCAAAATTATTCCAAATAGCTAAAAAAGGATTCATTCTATAACTTGTCAAAAATGTGAAGATAAGATTCTTGAAGTTAGGAAAATTGAGCATAAAATGTAATGGTATATCATAATGTGTGTACTAAAATCAATACGACATAAATAGTATATTCAATAGTATTCATGATTTTTAATTCATTTGCTGCAGGTTAACAAAAATTATCTAAAAAAGATTAATCTGCCATCTATTCCAACATTGGGATGTGCATATTATTTCAGTGGCAAATTTGACAATGAACAATTGTTTAGATGTGGTCGGTCAGTCTTATACAATCATTAAAAATCCATAAAAGTAATCAGGAACCAAAGAATGAACAAAGACAAAAATTTATTGAAAAGTATACTCCCAAAATTCTCTATTTTGGTTATTTCACAAATTTTCTCAATTTAAGAAGTGAAATTACTAGACCCATTTATCATATGAACACACAAAATAAACTAGGTTTTTCAAAAAATGTTTGAACATAAACAAATTTTTAAAACAAGAAAATATTTTTTTGATTTTGATACTCAGGGAAGTAACTGTGATCCAATGCACCCCTTTTCCTTGATTTTTTTGGAAACACAACAAAGTGGTGTTTTGTACTTTCCGTTTATCCAATCCAATGTATGAAGGTGTGAAGTTGTATGTCACATACATGTTGTATGTAGCTGTGAACAACATAGGATAATTCTTCAATTTCAGAGGCAAGATTAATGATTTGTACAAAGATTTTGAACACAATGTGACAATTTGAAATCTGTTCTATAGGATTGAATCCATTCTTTTAAATTTTTCAGCAACAAAACACACTTAAATCTTATGGTTAAAAATACAACATATATATTTCAAAACCTCATGTTGATAAGATTTTGATAGTAAAAGGATTAATTGATACACCTATTATTTAGGATTATTTTACTTATCTAGAATACTTTTAAGTGTATGAATTCCTGCTTATCATTTATCAATTTTTTCTTCATACACTGATATTATTTTGGACATGTCCTATTCTTAAAACCCGTTAAGAAACCAAGGACCTAATACTTGATTTTTTAATGTTCAGTTCAAAAATGCAAAGATATGAAAGGTGACTATCCAGAAAAACAACTCAAATGATTTTTTTGCAAGATTTTATTTGATAATTATTCTTCTACTTGATCAAGGTGGGAATCTCAGGTTGGAGATGCAGATCTTACTATATGGGCTCCAGTGATATTAGCAAAGAACCAAGAAGTCTGATTTGATGATCCTGCTTTGTTTAATTATCATAATTATAAGTTGAAGTTAAAATATAAAAAAAGCTTTACTGATTTAGGATTAGATTAGGCCAGATTAAAAATAATCATTGATTGTTGAAAATATCAATATTTTTATAGTTGTTTGTTCACAAATATAATTAATGTCACATTTCATTGGAATATGGGACATAGAGATAGGAAATTTTAAGTCACTTATGAGGCCCTTAGTCCAATATTAGATTTTTTAATATCTAAATATAAAGTTTTGTTATGAGTAGCATAGGGGCATCCATAAAGATCTTTGTTAAGTAGTTTTGTCTAATTTTATGTTGCAAAAAGGATGTCTATTTGAAAATTTCTTTTGTATGAATCTAATGCTAATGAAGAAAATTAATGAAGATTTACTACAAAATGCAGGTCAATTGTCTGCTTTTCTCTTGAAGGATCACATCTGGTTCTTTGAGTTATCCTATTACTGAGTTTTACATAGTGGATCATTGTATGCAACAAACATACTAAAATCTCTCAAAACAACTCCTTTGAGAGATTTTCTTATGTATGCTGCATAACAAACAAAAGCTGAAGACTTTCACTTTTCTTCATCTTTCACCTTGATCAATTTTCAAATTCAAATTGAAAATTTTTGAGTTCAGGGGTCTAAGACTTGGCCTTCAAGAGGTAAAACTGATCCTTCAAGAAATTTCTAAATTCATATGAATTAATAATCTCTCTAACAAGAATTGTGAGATACAATTGGTATGAGTTTTCATAGTATCAGAAATGAAATCAGAATATTAGGAGTAGAAGTGTTGGAAAATACAATCACAAGGAATAGAAAGGCAGGATTGAGCTTGACAAAGACTAGGACAGCACTTTTTGTTCTGAATCATGAATGCACAAAATGATAAAAAACCCTTAGACAACAATCATATTTTCTAGCTATGTGTTTGCAGATATTTACCATAATTTCATATGCTAGACTTCTTACCTTTATCTAAGAAGCTGAAAATTAATTCCAAACCATGCAATGATATGTCCAGTATTGTTCCACTACAGATTAAACATATTTTAGACAAATTTGAGCACAGCTCAGAAATACCTTGAACATGGTTAATATACAAATCTTATGCAGTTGTAGCATGGTTTATCCATTTCTTAGATATGCTTTGAGCATGCCTTGGACACTTTGTGCATGCTTAATCACTCCCAAGTGTGAAAAAGCTTATTTTGTGTGTGACACCATTTTTCTCATTTTTCTCTACCAAAATGCATTAACTTGGTATGCCATCACAAAATTGCAAGATCTTTTTTCTGCAAATATTTAGTCATTTTAAACCAACCTAAATACTCCTAAATAATTTTTCTCTCTGAGAAGTAATATTTTCACTTTCAAGAGGGTTCAAAATCTTTGTTGATACAATGCCTTGCTTAAATCACCTTAAATTTACCACATTCCTGGTTGCATTTGGTTGCAGTAAAGGTAATTTTTAATTTTAAAAAAGTGATCCAGGAGAGAGATCCTGGATCCCTAATACTCCTCCTACCTACTACTATTACCTCCCGGACTGCTTCTGAAGGGTAGATGATAGATAAGGTAAGTAGTATTATGTAGTAGGATAAAGGATAAGTAAAGACAGGATCAGGAAGGATCAGGATACCTCATGAAGGTTAAAAGAGCAGTTCTAGGTAGTAGATAGCCCAGTTCAGTCTCTTTTCTCTTTCCAACTACTATGGTAGCTCTTTCCTCTTCTTCATCTCTGCGTCCATAATAATGTAGACTGATTTTTCCGAGGTGACATCCCCTCTCCTCCGTGAAGAAAAACAAAAAGTTCTCAGTTCTCCTTTACATCACAATTCAACCTTGCTTCGGCCGCAAATCGCCAATACATTGCACAGAATGAGAAACATAATCGCAATCTGTCATGATTCATTTGAATGTTATGAATGGTGTCCTCGCTTTCACTACTCAGACCATTTCAATACCTCCAACCCATGCGGTCATCCCAATATTCACACCAAGTTCGTGTTGTCAAGCTGCAGGGACACTGCATCATATAGGAAAAGATAGGTTTCTGGAAACTGCATCGCACCCGCCATCACCTGCTTTCGTTGTCAACAGCAACACTTCATCTGTCAAATCTAAACGTCCGTTTCCAAAAATAGTTTCCACTATGAGTGCGGTTAGGACTGCATTGACAGCTGTTAATGGTGCATCAGACGATATCGAGAAGAAAAAATACGTTGGAAATAATAGTAACTATGAACACGTCGATACCAATGATGAAAAAGGGAAGAAGATTATTGATCTTCAAACACACACTCTACGCAAACCACCATCAAATGCACTCCAATCACTCTCAAATGCATGTCAAACTCTAACCACTAATCCAATCGACACGTACGACGTCTACGGCGACTTTCAATCCAATTATGCCAATAGTGGGATTACTGGAGGTTTTGCTAATGAGTCATACCTACGACAATTTGAAGCTGAGATAGCACGGCACTTCGGTAAAGAAGACGCTCTTTTTTGTTTGAGTGGGGGAATGGCACAATCGATTGCTCTGTTGATTCACGACACAAATTACACTAAAAACCGCAAGAATCACGGCGTTGGCTATACCGGTGATGGAAGCCGGGGAGCATTTGCGTGTCACCCAACAAGTCATTTATTGCTCCACGAAAACAATGCTTTTTGTGAGCTGCTGGGCATGGAAGCGGTTGTGCTTGGCTCTCCTCCCGCGTCTGGCAATGGCGATGAAAAGAATTTCGACAAATGTGTGGAGTATGACCCTGAATTTTTAAAGAGCAATGGGTGCTACGGCATGGAACCAATGCGATTGTCGCAAGTGGAACGCCTATTTCGAGCAATGGACGGGTCAAGTGACGATCGATTGGAGTATCAAACGTATAAGTCATATCCAAACAACAAACCCACTAGTGGTACTGGAAATATTGACATCGAACAGATTAGAGACATATCCTCACTGTTGCTGGAGTTGCCCCATCGCGAAATCGGTGGGAAATTAACTCCTTGGGATGAAGTATTGGAAATGTCACGATTGTGTAAGGAGAGAGGTGTATCTTTTCATTGTGATGGTGCTAGAATATTTGAAGCATCAGCTGGCTACAGGTGAGTGAAAATTACTATTTTACACTTATCATTGTATTATTTTTGTCCTTTTGTGCTTGTTTGCCATAATATTGAATTCATCTGCCTCTTAATATTTTGATTGCAATTAGTTTGCTCATTATTTCATAAAACTCTCCTACTAAATATAACGTACAATCAAAAGGCATCAATCAATACAAGAAACTGCCCAACCATTCACCTCTATCTACATCTCATTCTACAAAGGACTTGGTGCCCTATCTGGAGCAATGCTTCTTGGTGACACTCAGTTCATATCCGAAGCTAGGGTGTGGTTGCGTCGTATGGGTGGGAATTTGTATACCGTACTTCCGTACGCCGTTTCTTGTTGGGATGGTTGGAGAGGTATTTGCATGAGGCAAAGTATTGTCAATGGAGAAACGGGGTTGATTTATGATAGTGGTGTCTTCGAAGCAAGGAGACAAAAGATGTCAAAAGTAATAGAAATGTTAAATGATGAGATAAATGAGTTGTCATCCGTCGTTCAATTTGACCCGCCAATTCCGGAGACAAACACCATACACGGATATTTTAGATTGTCGTTAGACAAATGCATATCTGTATTGGATGACGTGGAGAAGAGTACTGGTATCAGAGTGCTAAATCGAGTACGCAGCTGCTGTTTTGGTGATCATAACATCAAGCATTCATTTGGATGTAGATTTGAGTGGACAATGGGAGAATCTAATGTAATGATAGATGATGAGTATTTTTTGCTTGGGTGGAAAGAATTTGTACATAGAATTAGAACGGAAGGTCCAAGAACAAAGTGAAAGTAAAGGGAAATAAAAGATGCTAAGATTTTTTTTCCATGTCAGACTATGTCGTCACTTTCTCTTAATTAACTCATTATTTTGAGGTACTATTTATGTTTGTAGCTATCAAATTTCAAAGCATCATATTTTGGAAAAATGGCCATTTCACATCAGATTTAAAAAAGCTAGTAGATCTAAACATTTTTTAAAAATTCTGCTGACTTGAGATATGCTGACTACAAAATGCCTGATCTATTTTTTAAAATACACGCTGTGTATTTGAAATATGAAAAGCTGGCACAGACAAAGGCACGTACACAGACAAAGACACACAGACACACCCAGAGGAACACAAAGGAACACAGAGAGACACACACAGAAACACAGACACACAGATGCACACACATTCACACACACACACATAGCATACACACAGACAAACACAAACAATCCCACAAACCACATGGTACAAAACCATGGCATTCTCCAAAATCAGAAATCTTTTATGGATCAATTTCATACAGGCTAAATGGTCTAAGTTATTAAATTATTTATTCATGTGGCAAGACAGAAAATTTTCAGCAGAAATTGGGCCATTAGGGCCTTGAACATGTGTTTTTGAGACAATTTTTTTTTCTATTTTTGCCTCAAGCAAAAATAGAAATTCTCAAGCATGATCTACATAGGAATTACATAGGCCTTTGGGGGGGGACAACAAATCCGTCCCCCATCACTAATCCAAGAAATTTGGTGATGACAAGTCAAAAAGATTGCCAAGGAACTCACAGGCTTAGATGACTCCAGCAACATATTGCTGTTATGTATGTTGCTGAAGCCTATCTATTCATCTCCTGAACTTAACTACTAATCATTAGGCCTTAAGATTCAACTTTCTACTAGCTTTACTTATTGAACATAGCCCTTCAGTAAAATTGTTGTTTCTTATCAAGTATTCAAGCTGTTAACATATATTTTTGCTTTGAAAGGGAAGAGTTTGTTCTTGATCTCTATTGCATCGGCTGGGAATAGCTGACTCTAATTGCAAAGCAAAATTGCAATGGATCTGACCTATCTTGTAGATTGTAGACCAATTGCATCAACATTGGCAATTAGTCTTTTACTTGGTGATGTACAGTAGTATTTATTTCTACTTTATATTATGGTACCGTTGTTGCCGTCTTCCATTAAAAACTATGACTATGATACTTAATACAACATAGATTATCTGCTGACCCCAAGCACCCAGTGCCCATAAACCTACAATGATGATGGCATCCACCTGGGTCCCATGCTGTTTAATTTCTGGCCTAAGGGTACGTTCACAACTGCGAACCAAAAATAGCCCTTTTCCAAAGTAATTTTCATCATTTTGAAGTTGAAGTATGAAAAATCATGTAAAATTGTGTTCTACATACTTTAAATAGTCATTTGTAATTTCAAATATTTTTTTTATAATATTCATGACCCTGAGTGAACTTTTTGATTCTACAGGATTCTAGTAGAACTACTATGTAGATTTACAATTATCAACCTAACAAATAACCATGCATTCATGTAACACTCACAATAATCAAGATTCTAAATCTTCCTTAAATGTACTCACTACAAAAAACACTAATATGCCATAAAAGCAAAATAATATGACCAATATTGATATTTCAAAGTACTATCTTCTCATGATGATGACTGGTAGCGTTGTTTTTTAAGGGCTCATTTTGATCACTTGAATAGGGGGTTTTGGTGAAAAAGCGCTAGTAAATTTTACTAGCTTTTTTGATCGTTCACAGGCAGCTGTTTTTTCTTTTTTTCAAGCGTCCGACCATCTTCCCACTTTTAAACATTATTTGATGTCTATTTTGAGAATCTTTATCTTGTCAACATTGATTTAGTTGAAACACTTTGTCACTGTTTTGGTGTGTGGGGGACCAATGTTTGAGCAAGCAGTTTGATGAACTGCTTGCGC
>JALLOT010001145.1:0-16037 GCA_036939595.1 Thalassiosira livingstoniorum | reverse complement strand
AGTATCACATGGAAAGACACTCTAAGAAATCTGCTGAAAAATAATTCTAATATTTGTATTATGTATGTGCCCACTAAACTATCTACCAATTTAGTATTACAGTGCATTGAAATTTTTTCTACTTGTACTTACATACAACTTGTTTTTAGAGTACTATTCTAAAAATAGTTAAAATAAAAATATTTATTATTATTATTATTACATACAACTACATACTCTACTCATTTTACTTACACATTTTATGTGGGCAGTACCTGGTATAATGTATTTTGTGAGTACTATGTATATTGGGTAGTTACCTGTAATACTACCTCCTATTTATTATTTTTTTTTGGGACAATTTTTCAAGATACAATTTAAATATAATCCTGTTGATGAGAGATTTAGGAAGCTTTAATATATGTCTCATATGATAAATTATGATTATTTTTTGAGTATATGGCACAAAGGTTACATGAAAAGAATTTATGTTCCTCCTTCTACATTGAAATTGTTGGAGTGTGTTTTGATTTACTAACCATTGCCATTTAACAGATGGGGCATATGATGTTTCCTTCTTTTGAAATAATAAATTGTTACTAAGCTGTCAATACATGTAAATTATCAAAAAATTAAAAATTTTGGCTAGTAGAAATATAAAATGAGTGAATTTTAAGAAAGCAATCAATTATTCCTTCACTCTCATTTAGATAGTAGTCACAGTCTTTCTAGACTGTAGCTTTATCCGGGTTATCTTTTCAAAATATTTTTCCGCGAAAAAATCTGCAAACATTGTTCCTTTTATTCCACAAAAAAGTCAACAAAGAAGGAAAAAAATCCGCAAAAAAATCCATAAAAAATCTTCAAAAATGTCCTGCTTGAAAACAAGGTATGTGGTAGCTCACAGCTAGTCCGATTCACAAGGATATGATGATTAAGTGGGAAAAATGGGGTTGATTTACCTATAACTTTTAAAAATATTATCATTTGAAATCTGATGGGGTGAAAATTTTGAAAAAGTTAAGTTTTCATAGAATGCTACAAAAGAATTTAGTATTGAAAGACTCAAGAAAAAATGTCAAGAAAACTCCCAAAATGTTAAAATCAAATACAAGGTAGTTTTGGTCCACATAGATGCATTTTTTGCATTGACAGCACATAAAAAATATGAATGGCAATCAAATTGTGTATTCTGCAATGCATACTAATGACCAGATTGTGTCAGTACACACATTTTTATTTCATATTTATACTGTTATTCAACATGGGAATATATACTAGATAAATAATGCATTTTGTTAGTGTTTTGTCAAATGATGTGTATTTTGCATAACTGGATGGACAACTCATTTTGAAGCTTGTAGAAATATATTTTTTTATCCCCTCAACAGGTAGACTTACTACTAACTACCATACAAAAGTAGGCTTCTACAGACCTTATCTATGAGCCAGGAAGGCCGTGAGTTCCTAGCTTTAACAATAAGCAGGGATGAATATTGGTAAGTACCATGCAGCAGCACCAATATTGCACCTAATTAAATAAATACCAAATAAACATATGTAGGTACTTTAGAGAGTTGGCTAAAGTAGTACAACTGTCTGTGTATCCACCACCCAATGGAAGGTAGAGAGTACTATAGGCAGATATGCTTCAATTGACAGCCCTTGAACTCACGTGACTTCTGAACCTAAAAATTCCCAGTTGTAGTGGTATCAAGGAGTGTTAGGATTAATTATAATTGTGTAACCCATATGACTCACACTTATAAAACAATTCACAAATAGAGAGTGATTTTTGAGAGGATTCCAAAGGGATCCAATTAATTGGGGTGGTGGTTAAGGGTGGTCCATAACTTTGGTTTTAGTATACACTACTATGGATGAGGCTCCCAAATTATTGGGTGCATGCTATATTTTTATTAACTACATCATATTCCAAACCTGTTTTTCTCCAACCTACATAACTAGTGGTCAGAACAAATGGGTTTTGAAAATAAATGGGTTTTGAATTTTATTTACGGGTAATGACTATGGAGAAAAATTCAAAACGCTTCAAGAATTGTTTGGATTTGGCTCTCCTTTGGGATATTTATTTTTCTTTTCTTTTTGGCCTTCCACTCAATCCTACATAGAATAATATGAGTTTTTACTATTTATGGTTCCTAACCCATTTGTTCCGACCACTCTAAGTATTGTAAGTAGATAAGAACTTATCCCTCACATTTTTGTACAAGGGAGCTGTAATTCACCATGTGACAAGTGAAAGACTGTAGCTGCTGCATCCCAAGTCAAATTTGTCGAATCAAATCGAATTGGGTCGAAGCTGGTCGAAGTCAATCAAAGGTCAACAAAGCAGGGTCAAAGGAACCTTTGCTCATGGAAACGGGCCCATGTAAGACTTAGAAAACGTACTTCTGATTTCAGGGAGAACAACAATATTTTGTATTTTTTTACAAAGAAATAACTTGTTGGAGGAGGTTGGAGCTTCATTTTCCTTGCTTTACTTGTAAATATGCTTAGATTCGAAGTTATCACATGAGGTTTCCATACTTAGTACGTTTTATTCTTTTCCTCTCATCAACCCACCGGACCCTCCGCCTCGCTCTCGCTGAAGCCAATTAATACTTACCTACCTAACGCAATCGCAATCAAAATGGCGCCTTCAATGGACATTGACGAAAATGACAAGCCCAAACCCACCGCCCCAAAAATGAAAAAAGCAGGAACACCCTCCGCCTCCTCCGAAAATGCCGCCGCTCACCCCTCCATGCCGCTCGCCCAAGACATCCACCGGCTCCTCATGTTCCACAATGGCAAACTCTCATCAGAAGATGCCACTGCCATTTGTGGCATGTCTCCCGAAGCTTTGATGGAGAGTGTTATGGCTCGTGTTGGAACGGGGGGTAAGAGCGTGGAGGTGGCGATAAAGGAGAGCGATGAAAAGTTGAAATTGGGTGAGGGTGATGGCGAAAAAGATGAGAAGAAGGAAGAAAAACCAGAGGAAACGAAAGAATCAAAAGACGAGGAAAAGGAAGAAGAAGAGGAACCTCTTCTAAACCCCTCCCTTTATCGCCATCTTCAATCCACACTCTCTTATTCTTCCCCCTCTTGCCTCTCCGAAGAAGATCTCACCCTCCTTTCCACTCATCACACCAAAGCACTCACACAACTGCGCGATCGAGTCACCAAAGCGAAAGAAGAGGCGGGAGATATGGAAGTTTTGACTGCTCATATGGAAATAGCTCGGTATTGTGCCAAATGCCTTACAAAAGAGCAGGCGTTGGAGGCGTATGAGGAGGTGGTTGGTTTGCCGAAGTTGAGTGTGGGGAAAAAGTTGGATGCGTTGTTGGAAATGGCGAGGGTTTGTAGTTTTTGGGGCGATTGGAAGAAGATGAAGGATACTTTGGATAAGGTGCGTAAAATCACGGTGTCATTTATGAAATTTAGGTCACGATAATAATTGGCTTGTTGTTTGTGTGGTTGGGTTATGATTTGTTTGTTGAATTTTGAGTGTGTTTGTTGAAATCAGCTTTGTGTCTCAAATGGTATCCTGCCAAACTTGTACGCAGGCAGCTAAAGTCATCGCAAACGGAGGTGACTGGGATCGTCGCAACCGTCTCAAAGTCTACCAAGCCCTCTCCTTTATTCTCGTGCGCGATATGCAATCAGCATCCAAACTTCTTGTTGATGGCATCGCCACCTTTTCCTGCGTTGAACTCTGCGAATATTCTGAATTCATTACCTATGCTGTAATTACGAATTTGCTTCATTTGCCAAGGACGGAGTTGAAGAAGAGCATTATTGATGGAAGTGAAATACTGCAGGTGGCGAAGGAAATCCCCGTGGTGGTAAGTTAATAGTTATGTAATGTTTCTGGTCAGTTTCGTAAGTGTTTCAATGAAACTTACAGCTCTTTGTCACTGTCTTCATTTCTCCTGTCTTTTCAACATGTTCGTAGATACAACTAGCAAACACACTCTACAACTGCGACTACAAACAATTCCTCCATACCCTCGTAGACATCCAACCCCACCTAGTCGCCAACCGTTACCTCCAACCTCATGCAGGGTACCTCCTCCGCGAACTCCACGTCCTGGGTTTCCATCAATTCCTTGACTCCTACCAATCCGTCACCCTTGAAAGCATGGCAGCCTCATTTGGTGTCGGAACAGAATTTTTGGATTTACAGTTGAGTCGTTTCATTGCTGCGGGGAGATTGACTGCCAAGATTGATAAGTATGGGGGAGTCGTGGAGACGAATCGACCGGATTGGAAGAATGCTCGGTACAGGGAGATGATTCAGAAGGGGGATTTGTTGTTGAATCGTATTCAGAAGTTGGGAAGGGTTGTGGATTTGTAAGCTGTGTTCGTGGAAGGTATGGTACTATATGGTCACAATCAGGGTACGAGGGTAACGCATTCTTGACCCGCTTTTCTGGTATGACAAACTTAGTATTATCGAGTCAGTGAAGTCAACTCTATTTCTGAATCTCTCGTTCACAGTGATGTATTTCATAATAGGACATTAATAAAATCTTTTAATGCTGCCCATTAATCGTTGGATGTCTTTAGAGCATGAAGTCAATGGCACCAGCATCGCAATTGTTACTTGCATGAATTGATTTTGCAGATCCGTTGCAGAATCTTTTTCCTGCGGAGAAACCGAAAGAAATGAAAACAAAATAACATACTTTCAAGTTTCAAACATGGTGTCAAAAATCAAAATTGAAATTCAAATCAAATTCCCCATCATTTTTTCAGTACGTTTATCTACTGTGATACTCTGGTGTATTGGAAATTATTGAAATTTGAAATGAAAATTTGCTTAAGTTTACTATCACCAATCTGACATTATAGAGAGGTAGTTAAAATGGCACAAATGTGCACTTTTCTGCACTTCATATGAAATTTGAGATTGGTGTTTGCTGTATCATTTTTCTTTTTCCAATGACCCGGCGTTCATACAAACGACAGCCTCAATCTACCACGCTCAATCGTTGAAACCAACATAGTGGTAACGATGGGAGCCAAAAGCGCTCAATCCACGGCGGCCAAGCTAGATGCTGATCCAGCTGCTTCCACTGCAGCTTCCATTGAGCAACAGCTGCGTATTCGCCGTGAAGCCGAAGAGCTAAGTATGGCTCACCATAATTTAGGTACATGGATGGCTCAGATGAAAAGCTCGAACGATCAGAATGTTTGTCAGAAAATTGCTGCTCAGAAACAAAATGCAAAACCAAGAATCTCGTCCGACAAAAGAAATAAACGAGATTCTCCAAAGGCAGCACAGTTCGAATTGCAGTCATCTACGCAGACAAAAAACAAAGAACCTCCCGAGTGCGGGAATGATTACCAATCATGCAGCAACAGTTGCCAAGAGGAGCGAATGAGAGGGAACGATTATTTTTCCAAAGGAAATTACAAAGCAGCTGTTCAGTGTTACACTCGCTGTATAGGAAGAAAAGATTCTGTGGAGCCAGCAATTCTGTATTCTAATCGCGGTAAGTTGTTTAGTGCTTACATCTGTACTGACATTGTTTCGATTTATCACGTTATAGATCAGGACTACCTTACTTTTGGAGCGGCGACATTCTTACGTACATTTTTGCATTCCGATGATGTAATTTATGAAAAGCAATGGCCCATATTAAAATGAAAAAATGGGCACAAGCAGAAGCCGATGCCACTGCTGCACTACATATTGACCCCACCCATTTCAAATCGTACCAGCGCCGATCAGTTGCTCGTCTTTCAATGGGAAAGCTTCGAGCTGCCGTGATTGATGCATGTACAGCAGAAGACATCGCTCTAGCTGCTGCAGAGGAGCAAGATGGGAAAGAAATCAAAGCAATAAATTCATCCTTGAAGGAGATTCGTGAGCTCCGGAATAAAGTTGATGGGGCCATGATGGAAGCAGTTAGGAAGGCGCCCTTGCGCAAGATACCAATCACCAATAAAAGTTTGTGAATTGCTCCTTTTCAGTCAAACGACTAATTCAATCGAATGATCATTCCTACTCGATTTTCGCCTTTTATGCCAACAGAATGCTTTGATTTGAATTGTCACCCCCTTCTTGGATCTCGCCTTGAATGGAGAGTCAAGAGTTAACGTCACATCTGGAACAAGTGCCACAGGTCATCATGAGATTATTTTCATTCAAAGATTCTAGAACGAATGATTTGATACTACCATATTTTCTTCTCATTTTTTTCAACCTCTTCAGCCTTTGACGTTGGGTCAATCAAATATTAGTGTTTATGACAACTTGATCATATCATTTCTTCATTCATACAGTAGAATAAGGGAAAACTTTGGATTCTTTTTCTATGGAAAAGTCACTGTCAGAATAGCTTTATGAACAGAACAAACATCACTTGGAGCAATATTGGAATCTGTAAGAAGTAACATAGACCTGATGTTTCCCAAATCAACATTTTCGCAAAAATAAGAAAGGACATTTTCATTACATCAGATCAAGCACATAAAAGAAATATTTTATTTTGCTCCAAGCATTTCAAATAATCTGAACATTTTGTTGCATCAGATCACATAAGCATGAACGACAGAAAGTAACTTCATACAATGGAGGCAGATGATCTTTTTGAGTATTGAGAGCAGCTGTACACAAGTGGAAACCTGCAAAATTATCAGCTACTTGCTGCATTTTCCCTAGAAGGTATTGCTAAAAAATTTACATTATTGGTGTGTGATTATTGCAAAACAGTTCTGGTACTCAAGGTATGAAAATGCAGTTTTATCCAAACTGGCATTCATCACATCATCATGCAAGATTCTTCTATCAAACTAGTTTGTGTTGCCAAGTGTTAATCCTTAGATTTTTTGGTCAATCCTTAATTTTTTAAAATTCTGTGTAAGTATTTATGGTGTTTATTGGCTAAATTAAAACTTTCCATCATGGTTATTGCTCAAATTTTATGAAATCTCACCATGGTTTTTGAAATGGCAATCACTCAAATTAAAATGGGTTCAAACTTCAAACAAGAATATTTTGTTATTGCCTTTTTGAAGATGTACATGGTACAGCATACATATATTTAGACCAAAATGTGATTTTTCAAATCTGTCTTTAATCACTCAACTTGTCATTCTTTTAGCTTCAAAGTTCTTTTCAAAAATCTTTCAAATGATTTCAAATACATTTACCATTGAACTGCCATGTTTCAGAACCCAAGGATTTATCCCAAGAAAAAGTCACATCAGCAAAAGTAATGATTAATCATCATGCATTGCCCAGACACATGACAAAGCAACATAAATTATTCATTTTGTGTAAGTTTGTCTTTTATAAAGTGTTCAAGAAAGTGGCTTAGTTTATTTTGTCAATCAACACAAATTCAATGTCCTTTTTCTTCATGAATGCAATCAACATTGACATCAAAGTCATTTTGAACAGAGTTGGCTTTTAAAATCTCTTCAATTCATAAGAATTTTTATTGAGATCTGTTATCATCCCAAATTCAGTCATTGATGAGTACCAGTATTTGAATCATTCTGATTTGAATTAGTTTAGAAAAAAATGTATCCAAATTGTCATTTCAATGGAAGGTTCACTAAAAAATGCCAAAAAGTATATAACTACCTTAAGTACCCAAATTGGATTTCTTACTGTGATTCTAGACATTCTTTCATATTGTCAATGTTTCAAAACTGTATCAGAAATGAAATAAAAGTAGTTATTCTAGTAGGTAAATGTCCAAAAAGTCTTATTTGCAATGCATTGTAAAATGCAAGTTGGGTTTGTTTTACATGTTTCATTTGAATGGTTCATGATTTGGCCTAAATGTGTTCATTGCATTTGCAAGATTATGGATTGATTTGTATCACACTAATTGAGAAGAGACAGAGACAGAGGACCTGAGACCCAAGAGATGACCCAACTAACACAGATAACTGGCACAATGGGGAATATCAGACTGGAAACAACTTTATTACTTCAAAACACTAAAAATAATTTTATTCAGCGGCAGGGGTTATCTTTGCTGCTGACTTGATTTTGTCACCATTAATATTACCCAAGGCTGCTCTAGATGTGAATTTTTACTTTTTGTTGTTTAAATTTGAAGCACTAAAAAGGAGACAAGTAAGCACTGGATGACTCTCATGTATCTGCTGCTTCCTCCATATTTAAATGTTATGTAGATTTGTTAAATGAAAAATACTAGCTTCTACATGTAGTTAAAATAATGTCATTTCATCTTAGGAATCATCATCTTTCAAAATGTCAACTCTGTCTAAAATGGTGGCAAAGCATTTGCCAAATGTTGTAGCAAATTTTGGAAACAGCCACAGAAGCTGTTGGGTATATACGTGTCTTGACGTTTATGAAAGGATGTCTTGTTTGATGCATAATGGGCTGGAGAGAGTAATTGCAGCTGCCATGGTCAAAGAGGTGATGACATGGCATTCCAGGAAGCATAAAGTGCCAATGATTAGTACAATACTAGACAGCAGCTGTTTATGGTGGGATCCAGCTAGGCAGGTAAAGTGTAGGATGAAGAAAAGCAGTAAGACTTGAAAGTAGCTCATAATTAAGTAATTATCTATGTTTTCTATGGGAATTGCCAACTAGATTGGATTCACATAGTTAATGCGTTAAGCATGTGGCTTGTCTTGACCTAGAGGCTTGTCTTCATGAGACAGTCTGGGTGAGAGCAAACCATCGTTTTCTCAACGTAATTACTTAATTAATTTTTGCAACTGAGAGGAGACAACCTTGTGGTGGAAGGGACTACCAACAGCCCACAGGGGTGGCAACGCTGAATCCAAGTGGTCCAGAAACTGGGAGGATCAGCATTGTTGGCTGAGCTGCTATAAAGTGGCGAGGCACTGGATGGTAGGAACCAAGACCAGGCAAGGAAATGGTATGCTGATGATGGGCAAGTCAAATAGCATCAGCAAAGAAGATGAGGGGTTAAAGTTGTACAAAAAGTTCCTCCAGATGAGCACCAAAAAAACTCAAAGATGCTATGATGACGCCAGACAAGATGATGATTGTGATAACATCAAATTTTTTGAACTTTTATTAGAACCTGAGGCGTGGCTGTTGCTCTGGAAGGACTTGCACAGTACGGATGAAGATCAGCATGACTGTGATGACAAATTAGCTCAGGCAAGGGCCAACAACAGATGCATAAAGAAGCTATTAATGATGACTAAATCAGAGCTGAGAGATTTTGAGCAGTCCCAAGGAGAGGAATGAAATGGGCAGGAGAAGGAATATTTTATGGGATTTTTTAATCCCGAGACAAGAAAGGAACAATTTAGAGAAGTTATGAACTTTTGCAAGATGAACTCAGTTAGCAATGGTGTTTGTGAGTACCATGGCAACAATGCCATACCAACAGGAATGGTAGTGAATGTCAAGGGTCTTAAAAATGCACACCAGTACAACAGATTAAATGACACAGTTGTGGCTGGACCCAATTCAAAGTTAGAGCAATATGGCATAAAGATCAAATACAACAGCATAGAAAAGACCCTATCAATCAGACAAGACAATTTTGAGGTTGCAAGAATGAGAGGGACTATTGCAAATTCAAAGAACGGCAATGCTGATGAAACAAGAAAGGCCAGAGATGATGTGAGTGCCTTGGACAAATTTCAGTTTGCCCAATAGTGATGAAAAGTCTGTAACCTTGACTATGTCAAATAAGGTTGATGATGGTGACATGGGGGTCAGACATAAGAGTAAGCACAGAAATGAAAGCTGTGGTGCAGTGTGCCCAGCTGAAATTGGGCAATCCAAGTGTAGTTGTGATGAAAAGGAGCAATGTGCCATTAAAGTGAGAGTTGAATCAGATAATACAAGCAGTGACTGATGCACTAATGGTGCTTGGATATGCAACGAGAAAATGACACCTAAGAACTGTGGGGGTTTGTACCAAGTGCCAAGCAGAGGTTAAGAGAAACCATGGCTCTGAAGCAAAAGAGAAAACAGGGGATAAACATTCTAATAACAACAAGCATACAGAACCTGCAGGGCGTGAAGCCACAGATGATATGGGACATAACAAAGACTTATCAGATTGCAATGGTGTCCAAACAAAAAATGAGACATTTAAAATAAATGAGCTCAACAGTGCGCCTGACAGATGTGAGGAAGGATCTCCATCTATCAGTAAAGGGGCAGCAGATGCTAGAACGTGCGTCATGGTGTTGGCCAAGGAAGCCATGCCGGATGTGCAATCAGAGTCAGTGGCTCCAGAAGGAGAGGCAGTCTATGATAGCACTGTTCAAGATGAAGAAGGGAGTGTGACTATGCTCATGCCCAGCAATGAAAACAAAAGCATTAAGTGCATTGTTGAGGCCAACAGCTCCAACATACATGGCCACCTGGAAAGAAAGTTTGTGAGCGTGCTCACCTCTTCCAAGAATCATATGCACCTCGAATACAAAGTAGATGTACTAGGCACAGATATGCATAAAGAGACAGTGGCAATCACAAGAATGAAAGAACAGATTAACACATTGATGGGGGAGAGCTCCCCAGCACCACAGAGTAACCACTCAGGTCACAACGCTCATGTTGGTAGTCATACTGAAAATTCTGATTTAATGACTAGGTCAAGTTATCAGGATGTTCATGAATCCAAAGAGTGGATGAACAACAACTGCAGCAGTGAGCAATGCAAAGTGAAGAGAAAAAGGCCAGACTATGGGATAATGTCCCCAGTGGGCGGTGAGGTGACACACATAAAATTGCAAAAATCTAAGTGTCTAGATGTACATGTGATGGAGCTAGAGGCTCTCAAGAACAGATTCACAACAGAAACGGATCATGCCGATTTACAAGCTGACATCAGCAAAAGGCCACCATGTGTTCAGTGCAAAGCTGAAAAAGTAGAAAAAGTTGGGTGTGAACTAAGGTCCCAAGTCATCTATGCAACCAGTGATTCCGAGGCAGGAAAGGACAATAAACATCCCAAAACAAGTACACAGTGTCCCAAAAGCAATGTGCAAGGCACAGCATTCATCACGTTGAACGTTTTAGGATGCTGTGCATTGGAAAAGTGGCAAAATGCAATGACCTATTGGATCTCACAAAGCAAGTGGGCACCAGTTGGAACATCTGCTTGTTCAGGAAAATAACCAAGACTTCAAAGAGGGAATTGTTGAACCTAAGTGCAATTGTGTCTGTCATGTGGGAGGCGACACTGCTCTGCAAGAATGACGAAGGATATGGGCCAATGGATAGCTGTGTATCCTTGGACCAAAGGAGTGATATGCGGATTCTTCCATTTTCAAAAAACAATCCAGGCAATGAATTAATGCAACATTGTGGTTGAGTGAAGGGCCCAATGCTACACAAATATCAATGCAAAAGAGCAAGAGAAGAGATCACCAAGGATGTGAATAATGTGGTAGATGTTGGCAACAATGTCAATGGAACTACAGTAGACGCTGGAGAGTATGTGATGATCAGGGGAAGGAGTGACAATACAAGGTCCAATATTGCAGGAGGAGACAAAGAAGGGGCAGGATCCATTAGCAAGTTGGACAGTTCAGGGGTAGATGTCAGCAGGACATGGACACAAGATGGCAGGAATGTCTTCAAGACTGCGTCTGAGGAAAAATGTGGTGGTGAAAACCATACTCAACATCAAATTGCATATGCAGCCAATGAGTCCAAGCATGGATACAAGGGACAACACAAGGCGTCTTTGCCAACTTTTAGAACCAAGCTGGGACTTGGAGAGCCTAACCTCAATAGTGAGGACCTGGCACATTATGCAAAACATTGGGACCACAAAGAAGAAACAGTCATTTCACATAGCAGTTACCTTGATGATGGATTGATGGTGATGAAGATAAGTACTCAATGTTTTGAGGTTTTTAGGTCAAACAAGCACAGGAGTGTCCTGTTCACAGCGGACGGAGCCAATGCACAATGTAATGCTTATGATAAAGCAAGATTCAAAAACAAAGAGTACCAATGCACTGGTGACAAGAAAGAGAGTACTTTGACTCAAAAAAATTGCCTTTTATGGTATGAGAATGGAAACTAGTTTGGTCACTGATGAAAACAAAGTAGCAGATGCCAGAATGATTGATGAATCTGGGGATAAGGGTCTAGTACAATTGCCAAAGGAACAAGAGAGTAATAACAAGGTTGTTGTTAAAATCTTTGACTCAAAGTCTATGGAACAATGCAAGATACTTGATGTTGATAAGGTGGGTAGCTGTGTTTTTGAGGATGGGAGAGTTGCAGGTGGTGGAGACCTAGTCAAATCTGATGAAGTTCAGTGGCAAAAGGGGAGATTCAAGAAGAATGCCAAAATCAAAGCAGAAAGACGCGTATATTGTGTTAAGTGGATTAAGGGTAGTGTTGAAGGAAATGAGTGGCCGAGGACAGATGGTCCTATTGACCAAGTAGATATGCCAAAAGACCAAGTTGAAGGAAAGCAGAAACAAAGCAATGCAGGGCTCGTGGATCATGTCCAGTGATTGAAAGGCAATATTAATGAATTGCTAGTAATCATTATCTTTTAAAATGCCAACTCTGTCTAAAATGGTGGTAAAACATTTGCCAAACTGTTGTAACAAATTTTGGAAACAGCCACAGAAGCATATGAAAATGTTTGTTACTCCTTTTGAACTCCCTATTATTCATCTTTGCAATGCAGCAGTGTACATATTGCTATGTACACTACATTTTTCAAGGAGCTCATTTCAAAAATATATGGGTTGATCCTTTAAATTCAGTCAAAAAGTACATACCAGTTTTTCAAACAAGAAGAAGTTTTCTTTTGAATGTTGCAACCTGTGAAATTCCTATGTACACTAAAAACAACAACAAAATATTGGTAGCATTTTTTTATTTCTGATGTGGGAAACTTATTGTTATGGTTATGCCATTACAATTTTACTATTATTGTGTTTGCCTGAATGTTAAGTTCTCAATAGAGTATTGCTTCATTCCTCACTTCTTGTAAAGATAGTCCATTATTGCCTCAACTGAAATATTTGTAGAGGTCAAGAAGATTTTTATCAGACCCTTCCTGTTTTTAGCTTGTTTAAAAGTCAATCATGATATTCATGCTTTAGGAGAGGAGGGTTATTGATAATTGAAGGCAACAAAGCTGGTGATTGATTATGTGTTTTTGTATTTTTGAAGTTGATATTAGTAACGTGTTGTTTACAGTGCCATTATTTTATTATTATTTTTTTCATGTCATTTTGTTTTTCTTCTGTTTTGTGTGTAGTTCAAATGTGATTTTTGGGATTTGGTTTGGGAGGGCTTTTGGGGCATGTGGTATGGAATCGGACTTTTCAAAATGTCTATTTCAGTGACCCACACATCATTCCATAATATCATGATGCAGAGTTATGGGTCTGGGTGATAATCTTACCTACCCCTGCTTAGTAGCAAATCTTTTCTTTTTAGTGTGTAAAAATTTAGACTTGAAACCCATGGTAAAGGCTAGGTAGAATAAAGTGTGTATTGTTCATTTTTGGTTTAAATGGTTCTAATGGTTGTAAACTGGAACATGCTGTTGTTTGTGTTGTCACTAATGTAGATTATAAAACATATCTTGGCGCTTAGCTCCAAGTACAAGACCTTAGAGTTTTTGTTACAGCGCAATTACAACATGCTACAGGTTATATCTGCATGGAATCCAACATTAATTCAACTGAACAAACTGACATTGATTTTAGTTGACTGTATCCCTCTACAATCTGACTTTTAGGTAATACTATAATAATTCCTAAAATTGGGATTTTACTAGTAGTTGTTATTGTTAGTAAAAATGCAAAATTCTATTTTGCATATAAAATATGTTACAGTCAATTTAAATTTAAAACCACCTTGGGATCTATTAGTTTACACATTGAAGTAAATTACTAATGGGTTATAACATAGCTGAGGGTCCTAGTTATGCTACAATTAGCATTATTCTAGTGTAAACGGAAGAATTTTTTTTAACAAAAATAAAATGTTAATTAAAATGGTGATATTGGTAAGTTTTGCTGGCAATGTGGCACCAATGCAACCCGTAACACCACTGGCTGTTTGATTGTCTTTACATCAATCAATTAGTGCATTAATTCCTCCAAGTTTGAGGCATTGCTTGCATTTAAGGCAAATGCCATCATTGTTTCCACCAATGGCCAATGTGCTGCAACAATGGCAAATGCCCTATGGTCACAACCACTCAACATGGCGTGCCTGCTTGACCTGTTGAGTGGCTGTGACCATTATCTGCTGCATCCATGCAATGGGGAATGGCCTTTTGGCATTTTGGCATCGTAAGTCAGTCATGCCATTGTTGATGGAATTGAAAGTTGGCGGTTGGTCTGAATGGTGGGTTTGGTGATGAGTGATGATGTAGGTAAGTACCAATTCCTAGGTAGATTTTTTTTAAGTTGACCTACAACACATCCAAATGCACTGCCAATCAATTTGCTGAAGACATTTCCAGAAGGTGTTTCACACAACACTTAATTTCAATCTACACACCAGATTCTGTACCAGAGCACCTTTGCGTGCAGTTGTCTAATATCATCAACAATCAACTGGGACTAGTTTACAGCTGCTGCATGCAGCATTAGATGCTACAACTTAGTTTATGACAAACACAACATGCGTAAGTACAATTGTACAGTTCCTAGGGTGTAGAGGGATAATATCATGTTGTACTCATAGAATCAAAGAAATGGCAACAATCATATAATGTTGTATAGGAACTTTCTTGTGAAAAATACATCAAAAGTTTTAACCTCATTGACATGTTATACCTATGTGGTTTTCATATTTAGACAATGAAATGATGGCAAAAGTCAATTGAACCAAAATTTAAAACATAATATAAATCATGATTATCAATGTCAATGCTATTTAATTTCAATAAAACATTGAAAACTATAAAATTTATACCATTTTGTGTAAGATTATCACTGTCAAAAAAACACCGAAAAAAGACCAATATTGTCAGACATGAAAACCTCAACAATTTCTTGATTATCAATTAATTGATGACCCAAATGATTAAAACCCAGGCTAAGATTACCATGTGAGTAATAAATAATGAGTTTAATAGTATTTTATGCTCAAAGAACAATGGGTATGGTAACATTTATATCATATCGTATAGGAATGTTCATGTAAAAAATACATCAAAAGATTGAACTCCATTGAAATATTATCTATGTTGTTTTTGTAGTTAGTCAATGAAATGATGGTCAAAATTAATAAGACTAAAATATAAAGCACATTTTAATTCATAATTATTAATTTCAAATCCATTTGATGTTGAAAAATAATGAATCATATGAAATTCATGATATTTTGGGTACGATTCTCACTCTCAAAAAGCACTGTGCTGTCTGGTCCAGGGTTCGCAAATGTGAACTCCAAAGGCCTATTACTATTACATTCACATTTGTAAACCTACTAAAATCTCTATGACCCATCCTATAACTACCCCAATTGATGTTAAAGATGGATTCACCACCTCAACCGCTCACATGCTAAATGATGTCCATGTTCAAAAGCCGATCATTGACTTTGTTGCAGTGTTATGCAACAGCAAAATTTAGAAAAAAATAAGCTAGTTTTTTTTTAGTATATTGTTAACTGTAACATCATTTCCTCAATTAGTGCAGTCTCCTCTTGCTGGTCCCTTCCTAATGTGTAACCAAGGAAGGGGTTTGCTCAGGAAGCTGGTTGTTCAATCACTCTTGCAGCTATTGGTGACCAACCAATGTTGCACCTTAAAATTCACCGGCGTGTGTTGTACACACCAAGGTAGATAGTCCCCCTAAAACCAACCCAGCCCTATTGTACTTAGTACCAGGGGCAAAAATGTTGACAATGATGCTTCCTTTAATGTTGTTTTGACACCTCACAGTTTGTTTAGACCACACCACTAAATGTTCTAAACTAGTTAAAGTAGCTACAGCAAACTATGTAGGTCAGGTTGACAATGATGGCTGTCGATGTACCAAACGGCTCCTTGGTACAGCCATAGCAATGGCGTCAAACGTTACCTGAGGGTGGATCCAATCACCTTTACCAATAAGGTGATTGGAACTACCCT
>JALLOT010001144.1:0-16046 GCA_036939595.1 Thalassiosira livingstoniorum | reverse complement strand
TGGATTTTTCCCTAGTACAAGAACATGTACTTTGGGGGTAGTACAAGGCATTTGTACAAAGGAAAAATGTTCCCTGGTCATGTCCACTAGCCTCCGCTTCGCTGCGGCTAGCGCCTTTGGCGAATTTTTTTTATTTTTTTATCTTTATTTTATTTTATTTTCATTTTTCAACAATTCGATGTAAGTAGGAACAGAGGGAGTAATAATGAAATTGACTTAACTGGCTCGTTAGTAGTCTACAATACTACTCAGTACATACATACTCGTACCAAGTACTACTACCATTTAACGTACCATAGTCGTATGGTATGATGATGTAATATTGACTTCCAATCGTAAGTACAATATTATAGTACCATACCTCTATTGATAAGTAAGTAAGACTCTAGTTTAAGCTACCATGTGGCGTTATGCCAAGTATGAATTACGAGATTGGTATGAATGAGTTGTGTGAGAGGAATGAGTAATACAAGAGAGAGCGTCAATAGAGAGGGAATCATCGATGAGTTGCGGAGGTGTGGTTGGAAGGGAGTTGTTGGATCCGGTGGAGCCGTTGTAGAAACTGGAAAGGTCGGCAGTAGTGGAGGCAACTGATTGGTTTGAACTTGATTTGGGGGCTCGGAGGTGAAGGAGGTGGAAGCCGAAAGTCTTAGTGACAATGAGTCCTAATTGCTGGAGGAGGAATTCTTTAGGTGTGGGGCAGGTGTATGAGTGGCCATAGAACCGGTGTTTTTTTGTTTTGGCCCATTGGCTGGTGGCTGTTGCTACTATGTTGGAGGGGGTGGGATGGTGGGACGCTCTTTCACTCATGAGAGATGCAAAGGGACGAGAAGCGGGGAAGGAGAGAGGTGTGTGGGCGCGTTTTGAGCCGAAGAGGAAGTGATGCATAGACGGACCCCACCTGCCAAAAGGGTCAAGGACAAATGGGACGAGGACCTTGTTGGATTTGTATAGGTCCTCGATGATTTCATCGCCGGAGAGTGTGATGCCCGTGCTCTTGTCGGTGTTGCCATCGCGCAAATACTTCCCGCGTTCATAGGCCTGCAGATGCTCCTCGGCGATGGCCGGTATGGTAGCAAACGCATCTGTCAGGTCTGTGAAGGGGAAGAAAGGCGGTGCCAACGTGACATCAAACATCAGGGCATTGAAAGGACAGTGTGGGGCATTGGGATTGGTTAGGTTGGGTTCTGGGAAGAAGACAAAGTCTCCGGGGCGAAGGTTTGGTTGGGATTTGACGAGCTTGCGGGGTTCAATGGCTGGTTTGTTGGAAGCGGAGAGGTAGCCCGCTTCGCAGAGGATCTGGTGGATGGGGTCAGGTGCGGCTTTCTTCAGTTTGTCATGGTTAACAATTTTGTTGAAGCAGGCACCACAGAAGGCATGATCACCATGGGCATCAAGGAAGTGGTGGCATTTGGGGCACGGTGGGGTGTTGTCTCGGTGCCAGAGTTCCAAGCGGAGTTTTCGTTTGAGCATGATGGCGAAGATGTCATTGTCGAGGCGGTGTTTTTGGACGGAGCGCGACATGGAGATGAGGGGGTAAGAGGTGTGGGAGGAGAGGATGCCTGGGAGGTGTGGGAGAACTTCCATTGGGGAGGTAGAATATAATAACTGCGTTCGGCGTTTGCTCGCAGCAACCTTAAGGCGTTCTCGAGTGCGGTGAGGACAGGCGTTGTATATGATGTGGTGCATGGGGTCGGAGGCCTCCGAGGGGGCGCCGTCCAGGGAGATAGATGCCAGCGCTATGCTGAAACGGTGGAGGATGACGGAGTGTGGGTTGGATGTAACTTGGTAGAGGTTGCGGGTGGTGTCATGGACATGATGGGGAGTGTGGCTGGTGCCGAAGGAGAATCCAGCTGTTGCATAGTTTGTTGCTTGAGCCATTGTTATGGCGAAATCTGGGATGGCCCGGGAGGAAGGGTCTACTAGTCCAAGACCGCCTTGGCTGATTTTGGTTTGGGCGATAAAGATGGCATGCTCTGGGAGGGAGTCGTGGTGGTAGCGGAGCAGATCACGGATGAAGTTGTGGATCATTTTGTCGATTCGGTTGACGTAAGGGCCTGCCCATTCATCCCAATTGCCGTCCCATGTGGTGGGTAGGAAGGAGAGGACTTCAGCCCCGAGTAGGTGAGGGGTTTTTTGGAGAGTGCATTGGGTGAAGAGACGGAGTGCAGTTTGGAAGTCTGGGACATGGGTGAGGAGGGTAGAAGCATCCTTTTCTGTGATACTGATTTGGTTGGAAAGGAACTCATTAATGAAGGATGGGGAGCCGATGGGTGCACCGAGAACACGGAGACCAGAGACAACTTCGACTGGTTTGGGCGGGCCGCCATTGGGGCTGGGTTCGTTGGAGTAAGTGGCGATGGTGCGGAGGATATCATTGGCAGTTTCATCCCCATACTGGGTGCGGATGGCTGGGATGGCAGTAGAGTCAGAAGTGGAGGTGAGGATCCTTGTCTTGGATGGATTGAGGAAGCCCCCAAGCGGTCGCGCTAGGCGTTCGAACTCTTGGAGGAAGAAAGAGACATCTGCCAGTGGGACACAGGAGTTGCAATCATCGATGTAGCCCATTGCATGTGAGACGCCTCCTAATCCATCATCACCCAAGATACCCTGTGCTAATCTCTCATTTGCCCGTCGACGAAGGGATGCATCCAGCGGGCGGAGGATTTCGCCTAAGACTAGTGCTGCCAGGATTGTGGAGAGTGGGCAGCCTTGATTGACGCCTTCCAGCATTTGGAGGGAGCCCCAATCACCAGTGGCCTCCTTGTAGAATACTGTTCCTGCATGTTGGTAAAGAAGAGTTACAAGTGGGATGAGAGAAGGGAAGTTGGCAGTGATGATTTCAAAAATCTTTTCCCTGGATATGTTGTTGAACATATTGGTGAGGTCTAATGAGATGAGACATCTGGAAGGAGCTTCTCCTCTGGATTGCGGGAGGGTGATGTAGCGTTCCACTGCAAGTTGCGATGACTTGATGACAAAGTCCATGCCATTCTGGATGCCGACTGCATAGTTGTAGGGAAAAAGATGCTTGCCAAAATCATCCCGAAATACCTTGGCGACGTGATTGGTGATGATGCGACGGATTGCAGTTGGGATGCCAATGGGACGCAGTTTGGTGGGGTCCTTCTCATCCTTGTGGAGGGCGAAGAGATAGGTGTTGGTGAGATAGGGTTCGATTTGTGGTGGGACGTCGCCTCGGAAGATGTTGTCAAAGAACAAGGTTAGGATTCTATCAACCCATTTGGAATGACGATTGGCAAGGGAGATGAAGAGGTCAAGGCTGTCGGAGAGTAGGCCATTGGCTTTGCCCTTGGAGAGACGACGGATGGAACGGGCAATGTTTCCTGGGAGGCTGGTTGGATATCGGTGCTTGGAGTTAGGCTTTCGTTTGTAGGACTGTGGTTCCGAGTAGAGTTTGCGGATGAAAGGAAGGAGGTCGGGTGTGAGGGATGCTTTTTCTTGGTTTTTGCAGATTTGTTGATAGGCACTCCTTCAGTTATCTTCGTCCGCTGCACGTTGGGCGGCAGCATCACGTTGTTGGATGGTGGGGGAGCGACGCAGGTGGAAGGGTTTGCTTTTGACATTGAGGGCTTGTTGGTGGAGGAGTTGGATATCGCCACGACGAAATAGAATGATGCGCTTCTTGACAAGGTCGTTGAGGCTACCTTCGTAGTTGTCGGGCTTGGGGGCAAAGAGGAGTCCCTCGAAATTGAAGGAGAGCCAGTAGACATGGTGGCCCGATGCTTCTCTGAGTGGCGAGTTGGAATTAGGGTGGAGGGGATTGTTGGAGTCGATGCAAGCTTGGAGAATGTCGAGGAGGAGGTCTTCGGAGGCTTCTTTGGTGGCCGGATCGAGAAGGTGCTTGATGTTACCGCGGAAATCCGGTGGGATGGGGTCGAAGTTCTCATCAATATATTTGATGGCATGGTGCCAGTTGGAGGAGGAAGGATCTGGGTTGGCGGAATCGATGGTGAGTTGGCATATGGTGGAGTTAGACGCATTTCGGAAGTGGTTGTGAGCAGAATGAATGTGGTGTTCAAGGCGGCCTTGAGATATGAAAAACTTTTGTGGACATTTATGACAGACGAAGATGCCAACGTCGTGGCAGATTTGGAGGTCAAGATCGTTGGTTTCGGAAGAATGAAGTTGGAGAACATGGCTTTTGACGGCTGCTGGGGTCTTATAGGTGGCTCGGTGAATACATCCGACCACCGGGCACTGGAGATGTTTAATGATGATGGTGATTGGCCTCGGCGAACCATTGGGCCGCTAGGGATAATGCATCGCCTTCGGTGAGACCTCCGCTGATTTCGGCCTCAAGAGCATCCTGTAGGTGGTGGGGGCAGACCCGTCGTGCTGGCTCATAGATGTTCACGCCCTGGGCTGTGATTTGGACGCGTCTGGCTGCATTGTATGATGGGCCCTGAGTTCGGTTGGTGATGGGGGTGATGTCGGTTCCTGGGGTGTAGATTTGACCTGGGTGGAGGGGAGGTGGTCGTGTTTGCCGCCGATTGGGACAGTGCTGGGAGTGGAAGAAGTAGCGGGTGGAAGTGACGAAGAAATCCCCACAGTGACGACATTTGTTGATTCCATAAGCCTTCAGCTGTGGGTGGGAGAGGCGGTTCAGGTAGCGGATGTGGTGGGTGGTGAGGTGGGCATGTGCGGCAATGTAGTTGTTGGTGGGAGGGAAAATTTCGACTTGATTGTTGTGGAAGGGGCAATCGGTGAAGATGCAGAAAGGGAGAGGTTCGTGAAGGACTGTGTTTGGCTCCAATTGGTGCAGGACGGAGGTGATGTCAGGTGGGTGATTGAAATCCCTGTGATAACCACGGATGTCCCCATGAATTCTTGGTTCCGTTCGGAGTGAGAAACCTATCGAGTGTGCTTTGTTGACATCTTTGAAACCCACGTGACAGGCGAAGAAAGTGTCCAGTCGCGGGTGTATTTCAAAATCCGCAATGTCCTCAACCGTAGCGCCATGACTTAAAATAAGATTGAATAGATGCTCTTTTGTAGTGTGAGCATCCATGACGAAGGCTAAGGTCGGTATTAGGTTGGGGTTGGGGACTTCCTGGACCGAGCAGTCCTCATCGACGGGTTCTGCTTCGTCCGTTGCAGAATGGAAGTCTTCAGTGTCAGCATTGACGTCTATTCCTGCATCATTTTGGGAGCGCTTGGAAGGGACCGCTTCGTCCTGAAGGTCGTGGCTTGTGTCCATGTTGGAAGCTTCGTTTGTTTGAGATGGCTGGTCGCCGATGGGCTGGTGCTGATGGGGGGTGGGGGTGGAGGGAGGAGGAGCTTTTGGAGAACCAGTTAGGGGGGTTGGTGGAGGTGGATAGGGAGCATAGGGAAGGTGGGCAGGGGTGGCAGGGTCTGTGGCCTTGGCTGTTGCTGGTGCGGGTGAAGTGGGTTGGAGGGTGGTGGTTTGTGGGGTTGCTTGTGGGGCTGGCGGTGCCTGTTGTGGGACGAATGTTGGCTGGGCGTGCGGAGTAGGAGCTGTTGGAGGAGTGTGGTGGATGCCAGGTGGGGGTGGTTGAGAAGGAGGGATTGTGTGCGATGGGGATGGGTGGTGGGAGGGGTGGGTGCCGATGACGGAAAGGGAAGAGTCTTGCGATAGGGGCTCTTTGTCAATGTTGCTGTCATGCTCTGCATAAATGAGTTGTTGGGGTTGGATGGTGGTGGTACGTTGAGCGGTGGAAAGTTTGGAGGGAGGACTGGTTGATGGTGCGCTGGGTCGTGAGGAGGGAGGTCGTTTGACCGCAGAGCCTGAGCGTTGCGAAGAGATGTAGGTTGGAATTGTTGGAGTCGGTGGCGCTGGAGCTTGGAGGGTTGATGCAAAGGTTGGGGCTGGGGGTGGTGCATTTGGAAGATAGGGAGATGCAGGGGCTGGAGTTGCTTGGTCGGAGAGATGCCTTGATGGTTGGAGGGAATAGGTGAGGTTGGTTTGGTTGCCGGTGGGTTGCTCGGTGATTGGGAGGCCTGTGCCAGGAGTAACATCTCGGAATGGCCCCGTCCATCCGCGATCAAGGAAGATGCCATTGAGTTGGAGTTCTTTGGCGCGTTTTCGGTGGGCAGTCAACTCCAGGCTGTCATCTTCCATGTAGGAGAATTCTTTCTCGGGGATTCGGTTGTTGAGGTCGATGCCTAGGTGGGGATTGGGGCAAGTGTAGTTGGTTTCATTTTGCGGTGTTCGACGGTGCAGTTCGTAGATATCGAGGAGGCAGTGGATGTCCGGCCAAAACATTTGAATGTAGCAGATGCATGAGGATTCCGTAAGACATCCCCTTTGTTTGTTGTGCGCCACACCTGATGTGAGCCAAAGTGCATTGTGCCCAGCAGCCCAAATGTTGTAGATGCCTACAGCCCTGCCGCCACCTTTTCCATTCCCAACTGCCCAAAATTTGTTGGAGATGTGGTCCATAATGTTGACGATGCGGCTGGAGGTATGCTTGCGGTAGGGGTTGGGTATGTCACTGATGGAGAGATGTTGGATATCCGGTGAGGTTGTTGCTATTGATTCCCTAGCTTGTCGCATTGCTGCGCCGCCTGTGGTTTCCGAACGGAGCTGGGGCAGGAGAGAGAAGACTTTTGTGCGAATTTTTGTTTCGTTCCAAAGTTTGGCTAGTTCCTCTCGTACGAAGATGAATGTGTAGACCGGGATGTCGTAGCCACTTGCCAAGTTGGGGACAATCCCTTCTAGGTAGTCGATGCTCCGGCACAGAAGGTCCACCCATGTTGGCTCAAAAAGGAGTTCCTTCCCTAGTCCTGTGACGCTGATGGCAATTGTTTCCCTCCTTTGTTCATTGTTGATTGCAAGAATTTCTTTGAATTGCTTGGCACGGTCGCCTCCCTTGTCCGCCACCACCGCCAATGAGATTTCCAGGTTTCCACAAATTCGAATTTTTGGTGCCTCTTTGAAGTTTGAGGTGCCGACCAAGGAGGAGCAGCTCTGACGGATGCCATCGCCTAAGTCGTCGTCACTCACTAGAGTTGAAATAAAGTTTTTGCTCACATTGTCCACTTTTTCTCGGTAGTTCTTGCAGCCGAAAACCTCCGCCACTTCCGTGCAATACTGGCGCGTGAATGGCCTTTCCGGCAATGCTGCCCCAATGGCTGAGTAAATGGCGGTGGCAAGGTGGCGTAGCGAAAGCTGGCATTGGGAAGGGATCCAATCAAACTGAAATCCGATGATGATGGCAAAGTGCTTGGAATGGGTGTTGTTGAGTGGTGGTAGAAAGAGTTGCAGTTCCGAAATCCAAGTGGGGTTGTCCTGCAATCTGCAGTAACGGGGTGGGGATTCTCCAGCTTTGAGGATGTACGCCAACCTTTCATGTATTGTCGCCAGCTCCTCCGAATGCACTGCTGGGGAGTTCACTGTGGAGGCTGGGCTGACTCCATAAAACCCCGAGATGGTTGTTTTGTCCTTCCTGTTGCGATCGCTGTTCGTGGCATCATAGGGAATGTCCACCGCAAAATCGAAGCCAAGCTTTTCCACTATGTTGTAGGCGCAGACTTTGATGTCCTCCAACGAATCGATTTCGGCCCCGAGTGCCGTGGAGCTTCCCTTCCAGCCGATCCAAATAGAGGCCCTCTGCCGTTGCTGCTGTTCCATCATCCTCTTGGATTGTCGTTCGTAGTCGTCGGCAAATCCCTGTTTGGTAGCCTCGTGGGCCGCCATCGCCGCCGAGGAGTACTTGCCACTGTTCAACATATGCGCCCAGCCCGGAGTGGCTGCTGGTGTAGAGGCGGAGGAAGAAGTAGGCGTGCGCGAGGTAGAGCGCGAGGCGGAAGCAGTGGTGGGAGACGAGCGCCCAGCACGTTTGCCTGATGTTGCCACTTTGGATGAAATGGAGGTCCCCGTTGTGCCGCCAACAAGGGGTTCCGACTGCTCAGCCCCCGCTTCCGTTGCTGCTGCTGAATTTTCAAAAATTTTGAATTTGTTGGTTGTGGCGAAAGAGACTGGAGAGGGAGCTGCTTGTTTGCGTGGAGCAGTGTGGCGTTTTGGTGGTGTGAGAAATCCCTCTCCTCCCGGGGGTGCTTTGGCTGGGCCTTGGGTGGATGTGGGGTGACGGCTGACTGGATTGATGAGTGTGGAAGTTGCTTGTGCCTGGGCATTGAGATAATACTCATGGAGTTGGTTGTACAGGTCAGTGGGAATGTTGATGAAACCGTCGTCGGATGGTGGGATGGGGAGTGGCGTGCCGTCGCCAATTTCCGGAGGGTTGGGGTGATGGGTGATGAGGGCTGCATTGGTTCGATTTGGGGATGGAGCTGGGTGGGATGAGAGCGGTGTCTCCCTTGTTCCGGCGTCTCCTCCATGGGCCAAAAGTCCGGGGGCCTTGGTAGGCATTGTTGTTGTGTTTGTGGTGGGGGGATCCCTTGCGCCGGTGAAGGAAAATGAGTTGAAACCCCCAAAATTTTGACCCCCCGCTGGTTTTGGTTGCTGTGGGGCAGGGAGGTTCGAACTCATAGGGGTTGGTCCGCTAGGAAAGGTTATTGTGTCGCCTGTGTGGAGGATTTGGACTGGAGTTGGATATCCCGTGGCATGGGTTGTGGTCGTGAGTTGGCTCGCCTGCTGGTAAAATGGATGGAAAGCTGAGGGGGTGCCGGCGACGACGGAGTCGGTGGTTAGCGGTGATACTGCGGCAGTCGGATGGCCTGTTGGTGCAAAGGGCGCTCCCGTCACATCGTTTTGCTGCTGGGGAGCTGGGGTGGCATAGGTAGGTACAGTCGCCTGAATAGTGGTTTGCTGCATAGGCATCCCTCCCCCCGAACCGGCTGGCCAAGTGGTGGTGGGGTAGGGGTGGATGACATGTGGGAGACGGCTGGTGGTGGATGGAGCGACATGGACCGGGGCTTGGTGGGGGAAGTGGGGCGGCCCTCCTTGGAGACGGATGATGGGGGAGGGAGGCATCGGTTGTTGGAGGATCGACGGGGAATAGTGGTGGTGAATCCGAGCGGAGTTGTTGTGGGGGTTGCTAGCACCCTGCTTGGGCAGTCCCCCCGCCTGATTAGGCGTATCTGGGAGGACGGTGTCGTTTCCACGGGGATTGGTGGCGGTTGTGCCCCCTTGTTGAGTGGGACCGCCCTGGAACTGCGCTGGCGGTTGGTCCTTGTGCACTGCTGCAACGTTGGGGGTTGGGGGAGGTGTGGCTAGTCCGCTCACGCCTGGAACAGTGTTAGCCGGGGTGGTGGTGTTGGTGGGGGGCGGGGGAGGTGCAGGGAGCCCCCACTCGGCCGTGAATGATGGAGGCGCTCCCTTCGCACCGGCGGCGGGAGTTGGTGTATTGGCGATGGTGGCGGCTTTGTCGGTGGCAGTGGTGGCGGTTTTGCCGGTGGCGACGGTGGGGGTGGCTGCCGGTGCTTCTCCGCCCTTGGCTGTAGGCTCCGTGGGGGAAGTGGTGGTGGCAACCGCTGCGGCCGGTTTCCTCTGCTTCTCCTCGTCAAGGAGAGTTGGTGAGGGGGTGGAAGCAGGCGACCAATGGGCTTCCGCGCTGGCGTTGGCTTGACGCAGGGTGGCACCACTGGCAGAAGGCTTGTTGGCGGTAGGAGAAGACGACATGGTGAAAGAAGGATGGAGGGTGATAAGGCGGTAGGGGCTCTGATGAAAGAGTGAGAAGAGTGGGTGGTGGGAGAGAGGGGAGTCGCGTAAAAAGGTAGTGTGCGTTTGGTGTGAATGGGGGTATCTGGGGTTTGGGGTAGAGGGATGCGTGGTGGTTGTTAGGCCTGAGGGGACAATTTGCGTTGGGTATTGATGAGGGTGTGGGGGTGGGGTCATAGAAAAGGAGGTAATGTGGCACCCCTGTGGGGAAAGTGAGGTGAGACCATGGCGGGCGGATTGAAAGCCGTCGCGAGAGAGTGTTATATGCGGAGAGCATCGGAGAGACATGGCGGATTGAACCGCAGGTTGAAGCATGGCCGGGCGCTCTGGCCCCGGCAGGGGGACAAAAATTTTGGATGAAATTGGTGGTGTGGTCGCGCCGTGATTGACGTCGGGGGGACCAATGACGGGCGCGCCAAAAATGACGGAAATGCAGGAGAAGACCATGAAGAAGGTGGCAGGGGAGAGGATTCGCCGCTGGAAACCTGGCCATGGTGGGGGGTCTGGTGGCCGGCGTACCCTGGGGGCGTGACCGGGCATGAGACCCACCATGGTGGCCGGTTTACGACGAAATCGGAAGGAAAGGTTCATGGCGTTTTGAGTGGTAGATGGTATGGTAACTCACGCATATTATCAAAAGGAGAGTTACAACAGGTTACAACATACTACGACTAATAAAGACGTGATTGAGATAGCTTTATTACTCTTTAGGAGTATTACACACAAAATCATTATTGATACAAGTATTTAACTATTTGAATACCTAAAATCGAGTAGATCTTCACCAGGCATTATCTGGGCACTACATGCGTAATTATCACGCAAATTAAGATCTAACCGTTTTCTAGGGTACCAAATGGTACTTGGTATCTTAATAGTTCAAAACTGGTGCTCATGACTCATTTCCGGTAGTTTATACATACATACACAAATTTATATTTTTTCCATTTATAGATACCTTTAATTTAAACGCAATTTTATAAATAATATATTCTATTCCCAAGTTGAATAAAAAAAAATTAACAGTCCCGTGAACAGTTTTTCATTCCTATGTAAAAAAAATACTAAAATATTGTAGAAAAAAAAAGTGGTTATCTTGTTTTTACAAGAATCTTCGTCCCGGTCCTAACAAACTCCGCGTAAAACTGAACCAAATGTGATTCCCGCGGGGAGCTTAAAAAACAGCACTTCCCGGATCATTATATAGATAGAGAAAAATCAAAGAAGGCCATACAAAGACACCATACCAATGTGCTTCCAAAAGCAGATAGCAAACAATCCCATGAAAAATTTTGATATTTTATTGCAATTTCTTATTCTCTGTATCATTTTCTTGGTAACTATGTATTTTATTTTCACTGACAAAAATTTGTTTAAGAAAAACTTCCTTCATGCACAAAACTTTCTAATTATTTTTTGTGAAAATCATAGAAGACATTTACTTTCAGCAGTTAGTGAGAAATATCAGATCAAATCCATCAAACAAATGCTTGTGATGGAGGATGTCTTTTCTTACTATTGACCAAGATAGATTTGATGCTGAAATAAAAACAGAACATGAGAAGTGGATTTCTAAGACATAATGATGCATGGTGTAACTTGTATGTTCTAATGGAACACAGTATTTTGCATCTGTTGATATTGCTCTTGGAGAATACATTCAGATTTAGTGCTAATGCTAATGGCAACAAAAAAACTTGTGAGCATAATTGTTTATTTTTCTAAATACAAGAATATCTTATCTTACCAAAAAGATACTACCAACACCGAAACACTTCACACTTTGATGAAAAGGTGTTGCTGAAATTTTACCACAGGATGTGATTCCCGTTATTCAACTAGTATCTGGCTTGTACCACTGTACATTTTATATTAGGGATGTGCAATTTTGAGTCATGTCATGCGTTCTTCATCATTAATATGCAAACCAAACAATCCTTCTAATTTGCTAAGTATTAATATTTGCTTCACAATTGATTTCTTGTGTTATACAAAAACTTCAATGTTCAATGTATGACTGAAATTGCACTCCAAAAATTAGAAGTCATGTCAGTAACAACTTCTGGGTGTAATCTCCACTGTATTGAGTATACCAGCATTCACGAGATACCAAAAAATAGATATATTTTTAAACTATCAAGAGTCTCAAAAACCCTAAAAGCATAAAAACAAAAATAATCATCACATTATTGTCATTGTGCAAACAATGGCAAACCTATATCCATGTTCCTATCATTGACATGTCTTTTTCTGGATATTTTACCTCACTATACACAATGAAACACTCTTGTGACTTGTGAATTTCATCTCTAAAAAAATCAATATCACAATGCACCAAATACAAAGGGAATATGCTGAATGATTAATCAGACTCAAAATGAGACTTGACTGCAGCAAAATAATGTTTTGAGATGACAATTTTGTCAATAACTTAACATATGTAGCCATGAAATTACACTTGAAACATTGTCCTCCACACAAAGATAAATTCTTCTCTTAATCTGCTAGTTTTAGGGATGGAGAGAAATTAATGATAGCTCTGTTACAACACACTCTGGCTCTGAGCAAACTGCCATCAATGAAAACTTTCCAATATTTTTTCAATTAAGGTGTTGGCAAATATGTTATTCAATGTTAATGCATGCTTCATCCTGGACCATGTAAATTCAACACAATTAGCTTTTGAGTGGTTTGTAATGCTGAAACAAGAAAAAAAAGAGAAGTATGGAAATAATGTGAACAATAGTGAAAATTTTGCAGCGAAGCTTCTATGAAAGCTCTCAAATGTAAGATCGAAATAATATCCTGTGTATGATTTCATACCCAAAATAGTTTTTTTTGTTTTTCACTGCTTCTTGAGTTTTTGAGCCTAAAAACCGTTTGTTACTTTTTGCCATGACCTGAGGGGCCCTTTTCAAACTCATTCAAAAGTTGAAACAGATGTCTCTTAATAATACACAAAGTAATAAGTATTGATTTCTCAATGTCAACCACAAATGGAACTTCCATGCTTCAGCACATATTTTTAGTGACATTAAACCCAAAGAAATCATATTACATTGAGTGCCACATTAAAATGAAAGTAAAGATTTCCCTTCAAAACAAGGTTTTAAAGAACATTATGTAGACATACCACAGAGTTACTCGTAAGTTGAAGTTTTCATTTCCACCCCTCAACAACTGTCAAATTCCAATTCGTATGCATAAACGTTGGTGCTTTAGTAAACAAGTACCATGCTTCAAGAAATGGCAACTCTATTACCAAACAAATCACTACTCGCAGCTGGGGCATTTATTATTTTCACCTCGTCCCAAAAATTCCCAAGCTTTCTGAAAATATAGGCCTTTCCGTTTGTTCGTATCAAAGTTCCAACAACCATAACATCCTTGTCTACAGAAATTTTACCCCACCCCCCAAATTCTTCTCCATTGGCTGCATCTGACGCCATTATTTTTTGTTGAAAGACAAATTCACTACCTCCACTTGACATTTCATAATAGTACACAACCCCTGCATTGTAAAAATTTCTTTCGTCTTTGCATCCAATCAAAAGGCCATTCCCTCTTGTCAATGCCTTTTCAATACCTAAATACTTCTCGCAGTCACTATTTACAATCCTTTCTCAATATTAGTGCCATGAATTTGACGATGTATCATAGTAAAAAACAAACACCTGCTCTCTCATATTATTGCCTACTGCAATCATATTACCAATGATCGAAACCGATATACCAAAATTATCAAGTGTTGCATCATATGGAACTAGTTTGGTCTTCAATGCCCAAGTGGAACCAGATAGGTGATAAATGTATGCCGCTTCTTCTTTATGAGCTCCTGCAACAAACACATCCTCATAAACACTCACTGAGTATCCAAACCAAGCCCATTGATCAGTGATATCATTAGGAACAGCCCTCGTAGTTTGCTTCCACTCCCTGTATGATGTTTGATCATAAACATAGACTGCTCCAGTTAGGTCATCGCCTTCATCAGGGGACCCAACAACGGCAACATTACCAAAAAGTGCAATGTCATTTGGGTAGTAATCAATTGGTATTGATGTCTTCAAATCAAAGTTGCCATTGTCCACAGAGAAAAACTGAATTGACTGCACATCTTTTATCACTGCCATTGTGTCTCCGTCAATTGGAAAATTAGGACCACAAGCTATGGCACAATCCCTTTCAAAAATAGTTTGGAGGTATTGAACACCCTCGACGCACTTGTTGGGCTCTGCTGTTATGGTAGTGGTTGTAACTCTCTGTGTGGTTGTTGTAGTTCTAGAAGCAGGACTGTTGAATGGTGTTTGAGTTGTTGTTGTGGGCTCTGTAGACGTCGTAGTTGTGGTGGTAGCTATTGGTCTAGCTGTAGTTGTTGCAACTTTGGTTGTTGTGGTGCTTGAAGTCATTGTTGTTGCAGGGATTGCCATTGTTATTGTCGTTGACTCTTTTGTAGTTGTTGTTGTTGACTTGGAAGTAGTTGTTGGCGTCGAGGTCGATGAAGTAGGTGTTGTAGCAGTTGTACTTGATGTGGGTGTCTTGGTTGTGGAAGCATTTGTTGTGACTGTCGTTGCTGTTGAAGTACTTGATGTAGGCATGGTTGTCGTTGAAGTACGTGTTGTGGGTGTTGCTGTGGTTGTCAACATTTGTGTCGATGTAGCGAGATTTGATGTTGTTGTGGCTTTGGATGTTGTTGTATTAGTCTCGGCAAATGTAGCTAACAAAGGCTTTGCTGGTTGATTTGTTGACTCCATCGTAGTGGGTCTCTGGAATGAAGTTGCAATTGGACGTTCTGTTGTTGCTGGACTTTTTGTCAATATTTCTGGCGGTGCATGGGTGGACGATCCGCTGCTGCCTTCTTGACGAGAGGAGACAGCTGTATCATCCCCAGAAGACTGCTGGATTGTCGTGATTGCAAGTGATGCTGCTAGAGCCCCAATAGTTAGAGCAGACAACCAAACAATCAAAATTAAAACATGCCTCTTCCACCACGGATCTATTGAAATGGTGACAGCATCGCATACTGGAGTTGCAGCTGGAAAAATCTGATGGTTTGGATCTGAAGTTTGGCATTCCTCAGGTACAGGTATTGCATCAAAAATGGGTGACTGGGTTGATAGCTCTTGATCTTGACGTAAATTTTGTGCTGGTTGCCCTCTTGGAATCTCCACAAGCCTCGCTGAAACCTTGTAGCCAGATTGTTGAGATCTTTGTGATGTAGCGCCGTTATTTTCATCATTTGATAACAAGGGTGGAGCTTCTACATCTTGCACGGAACCCAGCATTTCTAATGCAGTTTCAGATTGCCCAGAAAGGTTGTCTTGTTCATCAGAATCAGAGTGAAAGTCACAAATCAAAATCAACTACAAAGGGTCCATGACAGGTTTGGGGGGGCACCGTCTTTGAGAGTCTCCGGCTTGTTTTTACATATGGGGGCCCTCACTCAAATTATTGGGGGCCTAAACATTTTTTATTCAAAACTACGTGATTTTTTAGTTTTTTCGACCTCGCAATAGTGTGTACATACGAGATACATGTATGTAGGTTTTCTCGTAAGGCCCCCATGACGAAAATAACCGTTTTGAATTTTGAAATTTGAAAATCTTTGCATTTTCACATGAAAGTGTGAGTGGGGGCCCCCAATAATAAAATATTCGTTGAGCCCCCGTTAATAAAACAATGGTCATGACATGCAGGCGCGTATTTTAAATCTATAGCATAATTTACTCTATTAGTCTATATTTTTCCACACTGTTTTTTCAAAAATAGCATACATGTTAAAAAATACAGGCCCCATTTTGGAAATGATGCCATGTTAATGGCCCCCATATGTAAAATAATTACAGGCCCCCATAACGGAAATGTTGCCATGTTAATGGCCCCCATATGTAAAATAATTACAGGCCCCCATAATGGAAATGTTGCCATGTTAAGGGCCCCCATATGTAAAATAATTACAGGCCCCATCTCAAAACGAAAACAGATCGATATCGATGTTTTCGTAAGGAAATTTATCGGACGAAAATCGGACTGAAAATATTATAACCCGAAACCTCATCCTATCCGGATTTTATTTTTTGTACGCTTCATTACAGTTGAAAATCAAAAATATATTTTTGTAAAACGTTATAATATTTTTGTTAAACAGCATTCATTTTTTCAATTACCCTTTTTTGTTTTGTTTTACATAAAAAAAATCCGGGTATAAAATACAAATTTTTTTTTTGTTTATCAAATATTAAAAAAGTCTGCTACATTCTAATTTTATTTGTTCAACAAAAACATTTTTTTGTTAAACCGACAAAAAAAATTTGATAATTACAATAAATCTAATCGATTTACAAAAATTTTATGAGCATTATCTGATTATATAAAATCGTTTTTCATTTGTATTATTTTTATTGCACGATCTGTTTTACTTCGTATTACAAAAAAAAATATT
>JALLOT010001143.1:0-22631 GCA_036939595.1 Thalassiosira livingstoniorum | reverse complement strand
TCTTCCGATCTCTTGATTTTTACATGCACATAACTTCTTTCAAAATCATTTGGTTGATTTGTCTGGGATAAGCATATACACCACTCATAGTTTTTTGTCATATGTGGTTTTTATCTCTACTACCAAGTTAATCCTGATACATAATGTTTTTGTGAAGTTGGCACAGTTGTACTTCCATTATTTATATTTTAACAGTTAACATGAATGAAATTTGTCCCCATTACTTACTTCAAGTGTAGTAGCTGAACTTGCATATTACCATACCACTTAGATTTTCATTCTTCCACACATGTCATTTTGGTCACCAATTATATCTTCCTATCTTTCTATGAAGCCTTATTGTTATTCGATTATTCCTGGCTATTGAAAGATGTCACCTATAATCTTGTTGACTTGTGGATTGCTCAAGATCTAGCATATAATTATCTATGATCAAGAAATTGTGATTTACATGAAGTATATTTTCTCTTGGTATATACAGTATCTTCTTTTTCCTCATGTGTGTAAACACACATGCAGTTATTCATTGAATGGTTGTAGAATGTTATATGTTGATGGATAACTAATGCGGCAAAAATCTTGTTGCTTTGATGTTCCTATTGTTGATCACTAAAGCTGCTTTGATCATCTCTCTGCCTATTATTTTCTCACCTTTTCATTCCAGCTGTAAAGCAATCAACTCTGACTAATTGCAATAGTCCTCTTTGCACTTTACCCCCAGAATAAACACAAGTAGATGCTGTGCTTTAATCAATTAATCAAATAATTGCTTTGATTTCTCTATCAGTCTCCTTCTTTCATGTGAAAGGGCATCTCAACAATATCCTAAGGCAAGATCAGCTTACAGATAACTAATAGTAGATCATAATCTGTGGTTCAGAGGCCAAGGATGATCTCCACCAAGAAATCTCTGCAAACATATGTGTCAAGTCTATCTTCCCAGATAAGAAACTTACATTTCAGATTAGTTCTGTCAAATACATCACACCTCAACACACAACATCTACATATCTTAGGGAGAGAAGGTAACCATTAAGATTTTTCACAATTAAAAAAATTGCTGCAAATACTTTTGCAAATTTGATTGATGGAATGCACTGAAAAATATTAAAAAACATGTGGGCCTGAATTCCAAGCATGGCTCACTAAACTCAGGCATCCCTCATTTTTCTGGGCCAATCAATTAATTTATCAACTTTCAAAATATGTTGAGAATATCTTCCCCAGATGTGGTCTAAAGAACAAAACCACTCAGAATGTTCAGCAGTTTTGAGATCAATTACACTCCAAAATGTCTGAGTTTTCAGTCAAAGAGCTTCAGCAATGACTGCTGCATACAAAGACTGATCATCCCCTACCCCTAGTCAGAGCTATTGTATCATCACTTCTTGGGCAGTTGAGGAAGGAATTTTAGAATGACACCCAAACTTCTCTCCATTCTTTACAATATCCTGATTCTTTTTGAGGCCACTGCATGCTAACTTTGACATAGCTTCAGGAAATGGATGAACATTGCTATCACAAAATTGGTTGAAACTAATCATGCCCAACAGATCTTCTGCAACCAGGTGGTGCACCATAAGACTGAAGGCCACACAACACAAGAAGATCTTCTAGGATGTAGAAGAATATATACATACTGACCCCATGAATCTGTTGGAGTATCATAGGTCCCTCTTAGATGTTGACTTCAATAAACTTGGGGAGGGTCTGTATATTTGGGTTGATAAGATGGAGGCCACTGGTACAGCACCTCTCCATGATACCAATAGGCTGATGCTATGAATGAATTACCTCAAGGTGTACCAAATGTTGTCAGCAGGTAGCATCACTTCTTTTACAGGATGCAGCTCTATCCAAAGATGATCATTGGAGGAGCTGGTCTTTCCTACATTAGGTGATGTTCTTGAGGTCTTCACAGCTAGCAACATGTGGTGCTGTTGGCTGTTGTAAGCTTCATGACAGATGGCACATGATTTGTAAGTACTTCTCTTCTGAATTAAATCCCTAATACTGTAGCCTAAAAGATTGTATCATGGCCTCTGTGCTGTTGCTGTGTGTTTGAGTGCAAAAGAAAGACAAATTGAATGCTTTGCTCTTTTATAGAGTATTTTTTACAAAATTTCATGAATTCATCTTTCCCATTGCAAAAATTACTGACATTGTAGTAAAAAACTCCAAATCCAGATTCATTAGATTAGAAGTCATTATTCTGTTCCATTGTTGTCATTTCTCCTCCTCTGTTTATTCTGATTACTAATATTAAACATTTTGTTCTGTCCTTTCTAAAATGTGGCAGTAATTATTAAAAATATTACTTTATTTTTTATAATCCTAAGGGACCCTACCAAGCTAACAATAATCAATAGCAGTAGCAGTTGTCCACTGAAAATGCTCAATTGTGCTGTGTACTGTTGCAGTAATATGGGTATTTTTTACTTTGTTTATTGGTCCACCAGGCATGCTGATCATTGTTTTCATTGCAGACATATATTGTTGTATGTTGCATCAGAAGTACTCTTTGTTTCTAAAACTGTTTGATATAATATCTTCACTGGCTACCTCAACTTGATCTACTAGCTTTATCAGTTGAAAAATCAGGAGGCAAACTCTCAGGTTTGTAGTGACAGTTATTCACATATAACTCTATATCTCGGACAGCATAGATTAAAATGGATCAATGGTGTAACCATTCAAACTCCATAACACACGTCTTGGATTAAAGTAAATGAGCCAGATCATTCATGGTCTCCAGATAGGTAGTGGAAACAGGACTGGTATTTTTGGTAGATTCTTCATGCAGCCCTACATAATACAAGTTTCATCCAACTTATAAGTATCTTCACACAATTGGTTATCTTCTGTCACAAAACCTAAGGAAATTATTGATAAGTTGTGTTTTTTAATTGAACAAAGCATTTTTCTTTATTTCACATTTGTATTTCTTTTGAGCTGTGTTTTGGATTGATGTCCATTTATACATTATTTAACTGTGCATTTATCATCTCCATAATACAAGTAATCTATTCATGATGATATTTCTGTGAATTAGTTGTATGTTAATATGGATTTCAGTGTTAGTTTACATCTTACATCTAAAAATAATTCTAGCAACAATGTAGAAAATACTTGGCTGTTACCATCTGATAGATTGAAAAGACTTCCAGAAATAGTTATTAACTTGAATTCCATGAAAACTCTCCAGTTAGGGATAGACTTTAGGATCAGTGTCCAGATCTAGACAGGTTTTAATTCTTTAGCCAAGACACAATATTCTTTCACACAAAGTGTTTTACTGATGTACTTAAAACCAGCCTGTCACAACATTTTCACCATACCCCTAGAGAGGTCCACAAAAATACCTCTAGTAGGGAAAATAATATTAGTATCACTGGTAACATCATGTCACAATAATCATTAACAAATGTTTTGGTCAGATGGAAATGAGTTTTGACAAGGCACCACAACAGAATAAAGTTTTACCATAGTGTTTCCAAAAGTAGCAACATCTTGTTAGAATGATGGAAAGACCACTAATAAATATTTAAAATGTGATTCTGGTCTCAACAATGCTCTATACCTTTTATGGGGGTCTTTCTAATTCCATGGTTTTGTTGGAAACATTGCAGATCTATTTTTTCTGACAGAAAGAAGTTAAGGTAGCCTAAACAATGTACTGTAATTGTCTCCAGAGACATAATAAGTAATTCGTATGGACAATAAACAGTAAATGTCCCAAGATGCCAAGAAGAATTGTATTTAAGTAGGCAAGTATTGTGTGTTTTTTTTTGCAAAAATTTTGATGCATGGGGTCCCCATTGTCCTTCTGTTTTAGTCTTAAATTTCTTTCACCAAAAATACTTGAGCTGTATTTACATTCATATTTGAAGTTAAATATTTTTTGATAAATTCCAGTAATTTTATTTCTAATTTTTATACATTCACTTTGAAAAGAGATTGTACCAGAAATATTTCAAATAATTCTAAACAATTAACACCTGTGTAAAACCCATTCACAATGTATGCTACCGGACAAAGCAAACAAGGCATATTCAAAGCTCCAAAAGCCTAAAATTTATGATACTTGTTTGTGTTTAAACCAGGCAACCACAAAATAGCAACTTGCAAAATGAGCATAACCAAGTACCAGATGTTGACAACAATATTGGCTGCACAAAATTTCTTGCTTGACCAAGCAACACACCAATAGACAAAAATCCTTCTGGTGCTTTCTCATCTTTCATAACATTCTGCCCCATTTTTTTAGTGTTTGACTAAAACAAGATTTTCAATACAGTGTTGAACCTTGTCAACCAAGTTGGTTGATTTAGGAAAGTAGATCTTGCTGCATGTGCAAAAGTCTTTATGTCATGTTATTTGAAGACTAAGGACTAAGTCACATCAATTCTTCATTATTGTTTACCAGCTGAAATTAACACTTGTTCAACAGCATTCTTGCAGTGATAATGAAAAATCCAGAAGATGTACCATTGTACTTGGGAGTGCAGGATCATTGAAATGAAAAATATGATGAATTACAATGTAGTTTCATTTCATGCTACTATTTTAGCATTTTTTTGATTTATTCTAATCTTGTATATTTCCTTTTTGATCATTTAGACTCAGCACTTGCTTTTCAGCTATCTAAAGGTAAGGTTTGTTGTTTTATTTTTGTTTCATTCTCAAGCAAATTTAAAGAATAAGAAGATATACATAGAATGACCTCCATGTAGCTTCTGACTTCTCACATAATAATATTATGCTGTGAATTTCAAATTGATTTTTCAACTTCATTCAAACTGGCATCAAGGTTTTACAAAGCTGCTGTAGCTATTTTAGAAAATAATCTGGTTGCATTGAACATTATTAATTAATGTTTACAAGGTTACCATTAAATATTTTTAAAGAAAGCAAATTCAAACATTGCAATGAACATTCATTTTATATGTAATTTTGAATGTAGATTCAACTCCAACACTCCTTTAAAAACAGCCTATAGGTGTTTGTTATTTTCAAAAATAGAAATATACTCTCAATAATTGCAAAATCATATGCCACAGCCAAGCATTTTTATATCTGATGTTACTGTTCAACTGGAACTATTGGCAGATTTACCAGTCAAGCCCCAAACTGTAATGTTATTCCTCAAGGCTAACATAAAATAAATGGAATGAGCACTTTCTTGACAAACTTCCTGTCAAAAACAGCCATGTTCCATGATCCCTAATGGTGATGGCTGAAAATGCTTACACCGCCAATTCTTATTGACTGGATGTTTCTGAAGCTTTTGTTTATGATTACCAGAACCTTAAAGGAGAGCCCAGAGTGGGTGACTGTAGAACTGCTTGATAATTTCAAGAGTAATTAGAATGTGCTTGATGCGTACACATCACAAAAAAAAACAGAATATGATCATCTAATTGAAAAAGGAGTCAAATACCTCTCATGTAAATCAGGGTTTTTTGAAGCATATGGCCCAAAACAACATGAAGGTTGAAAATAAAACCCTCTACAGTCAGAACATTGGAAAAATTCAAGACATGAATGATATATTTTAATGTGTATCATCTTTTCATGACTGGAATAAGTCTGATTCAAAAAATCACCCCAGACTTGTACATCAACTCTTTCAAGTAAATGAATATTTAACTACCTTAAGAGTTGAGGTTTCAAACTTGTACAAGCCAATCAGCCAATAATTGAAAGGGTGTGTTTAATTTTGCAAATAATTTGTTGATCCATCCACAGAGGAAAAGATGCAAATGCAATATTTGTTTCTAGTCTCCAGAGAAAGATGCAAGCTACTTACTGCTTAGTGACATGGAGAACTATGTCAATCAATTTATTTCAACCTGTCCAAAACAACTGTACAATAACAGCATGCTCTTTTCCTCCAAAACAAGTGGGTTTCAAGTGTGTGTTATTTTAAATTGTGAATATCAAAATAGAACTGATCATGCTGACAGATGACATCAAGCCTGCTACAGCTGATACATCAAACACAGATGTGGAGGAGGCAAAAAGCAAAATATAAGAACCAATACTGGTTTCAAAGCTTATAAAATGATACACAAAAAGGCTGATATGACTGGCACTGATGTTGTAGGCCCAGTTTGATTAAGTCAAGTACTATCAGAGCATCAACAAAATCAAAATGCAGAAGAAAGAAGGGATAAAGTTATTTTGGTTGAATACAAGTGAGCATTTACCAAACCCACTTTTTTGTATCTAACCCACAGCTTAAAGAATGGTAAAAGCACAAGGAAACATTCTGAGGGATACTTTTGGAGGTGAAATTTTATGGAGAACGTGAATAAGAAAGTTGATTTTATATTATTGTTGGACACTGTAGGTTTGTCAATGTGAACCCAGCTGAACATGTAATCTGGATGAGAGGTTTGAATCTGACTTGTATAACAACAAAGATTCATGCTCTTGAAGTACAGGAAGCACCAAAGAAGAAATAAATAGAAAGATGAGAATCTGTACAATATGCAAGCTCCTCTTGTAGCAACCAAATCTGAAAAAAAAACAATAAGAAAGGATGATAGATTCTAGTAAGCCCAAAAAGGGACACTGGACACAAGGAGAGCTCTTGAGCCAAAATTGAGATCTGGCAGTGACAAGAATTTTTTTTTCATAGTCAATTTTATTCTGATTCTGTAACATCAAAAATTAATAAAACTGTTGATACCTTACTTTAAACCAAAAATATGCTTCATGGTACTCAGGGACTTCACCCAAGAATAATAATATCAGAACCAGTTCATTATACAGGCTATTGTGTACAAACATGAAGTATTACTGTAAGCCAATCAAAAATGCTTTTACACTGGGTTCAAAATTAATTGACTTCTACCCAGATTTGAAAAGATCATCTTCAATAAATCTTTCTTCATTGATGAAAATTTAGGAGTAAATCAAATTTAGTGATAATCACTGATTACTCCACACAGACAGGAATTTGAGAAATAACTACTATGTGACAGACTATATAAGTCAAAGATCCCAGAGGAATACAAGCCATGAACAATTCACAGGATTGGGCCTACAAAAACAGCAACAAAAATTAAAAAGGAATTAATGTTGTGGCATTTTCATCATCAGTGCATGAATGTAATTTATTTACTTTTTAATCTACTTTCTCTCAGAGGGAAAATATAAATTTGAAATAGTTGATCTTTGTTTTGTTGAATAGCAAATAGCAAATACCAATTGGTGCATGTTGCTTTTAAGGTAGTGCTTTTCTTTTTGACAACATATTATTTGGTTTGCCATTTCATTTACTATTCAAAAACACATTTCATTTTTACCTTCAGATATCCCACTTACACAATCCTGATTGAACCATAGCTTCTTATACAACAAGAATTCATGCTTAGTGCAATGACAAGACAAAAGTTCTACCAATTCAGTTAATTATTCCATATCTTCAAATGTATTTTTTGTTATAACCTTTTCATATTTGATTGAATCAATGGTTTTTAGCTTTAAGCTCATTCAATTGGACCTCATTTCTAAAAAGATGATTTGTTTTAGTTTGCCATATATCTTTTACAATGTTTCCAAATTTTGTCTCATGTGAACCAAAGACACACATTTATAGTAACTTGATGATTGTATCCAACACTTTTCATTATCTGAGGAATTTGTGTTGTTTATGGACATATCACCAAAAGTATAACTTCATTGACAACATACAGCATAATCTGCCAACCATGAATGGTTTTCTTTTTAATCCTTTTATCATTTATAGAAGACCAAAACAAAAAAATTAATTGATAATTGGTGAGCATTTCAAAACTTTATATGTCAACACCTATGAAGAGTAACTGGTTATTGATTAGTAACTTACCTTTGATGATGCTAATCTTTGTGTACATATCAACAATACACACAGCACAACCACAACTGCAATTTTGAATCTGGTAACTTGTTGCCACACAGAATGAGTAGAAAAACATGACAATATTCTCCTGTGACATATTTTGACTCACTCCATATCCATAAGGAGTCAATTTACCCCCAGAGGGACAGTTAATGATTATCATTATTGTCTGAAAGATGGGTCTTCATCAGAATTGGTACTAAACAAGCCATCTCCCTTGGAAAATCTGCTACCTAGCTCAAGCCAAATAAAACTTAAAATTCTTTTGAGTGACATAGAAAATAACAAGATATCATAACCAAAAAGGTTATATAGTAATTCCTGCTCAGTTTTTCTCTACAAAAAGCAAAAGATCCCAGTGGTGGGGGTGAGGCTTTTAGACCAATGTCAACATCATCAGAAAAAAAACTTCATGAATAATTTGGCACCAGCACATTATGATTGCACGTGCATGCATCATTTCAATGAATGAATTATTTTACTTGAATGTCAAACACAAAAAACATGCAACCATAATAGACTCCTAAAATGTTGAACAAAATTCATGTCAACTCTAATTGTGTTCAAAGTGAAAATAATTTTTTAAATAAAAACTTTCCTTTTTGTTTTTACTGATGATTCGCGAAACAAATACTAGGTGTGAAGGTGTGATGCATTCCTTGTACAGGCCAATGCGTCATATAATATTATTTTTGTTTACAAATGAGCTAAATTAAATTGATGACATTAACACCATCAGCAGCAAAGAGATATTTTTTCATGGAATAGATGAATTGAGCAATAAAATAGCAATTGATAAATAAATAGTTAGGACCAATATCATGGACAAGCTTTCTATATGACAAAACCTTTTTTGATTTCTTTTATTGGATATTTGTACCATAATGATATAAAAAATATAAAATACAAAATGACATATTTCAATATTTGACATTCATAAAACTTAATTCATTGCCTCATAGTTGTGTGTCATGTTTTGTATTGTTTTTATTTCATTCCATAGAAGATAAAAATAATATAGTATTAGTAGTAACTGTTCAATAAATAATCTCATCCCTTTCGGGGATTTCATCTTCATCTGAATTCAAAAATAAGCATGCCTTACTGATGACAAACATTGATCTTTCTGTAGTATGTAAAAATATCAGCAATCAACACTGAATCATAATGATTTGGGGACTAAAACTTTGAATTTTAATGGTCCATTAATTTGATTTATGTACTGTATTAAATAGAGTGACAATTGACAAACTATCTTAATAAAATAATCTAAATTTTGCATCAACATATAATATTTACAAAATGCCACCATCCTGAACAAATAGAGCCATTCAAATTGAGTAATGATTTTTGTGAACCAAAAGAAAATCAAAAGGTGATTTTGAAATGCTCACTAAGAAATTTTTAGTATGCAATTTTTTTTCTGATCATGAGATCAACATATTGCAAAATTATTGTTCTCAGATGCAGAGAAGGTTCATCAATGATGCTATGGCGCTATCTTTCTACTCTAAAGGCAAACACCAAAACACAATTTTCAAACACTTTGATTTAATCTGATGAAATCCAGTATAAATTTACTTTCAAAGCAATTCTTTGATCATTTTTCATAATCAACAAACATAGAAACAATGTTGTTTCAGCTATTTGTTTTCAGGTTTAAAAATGGAACAAATAAAAAAATCTTCCTGTCAAAGTTTAATTATAAAGAGTTTCTAGCAAGTTAAGCAAACCTGCTGCTAATTTGTTTTGATGCCTATATATTTGCTCATAAACAAATATACACAAAAATAAAATGATGTTACTAGCATTGCAATTCAATTTTGGGTGTGTGTTATAATTTGTAGTTTGCTGTGTACTGCTCTCTTTTTCCCTATTGTTTAACAAGACGAGCCCACTACAAAAATTATACGCAAGTGCAAGAGTCGAATTGTATACTAATTCAGCATTATGTGAGAAAATTGACGTTTTAACCATTGATTTTTTTAATTATTATTCTATTGAAATTCAATGTTCTATTTGTGGATCAAAAAGCTCTTCAACTTGTAATTTTTTGTAGTCTGCTGCACACTCTCCTTTTCCCTAGGTACTTATTAAGTAGTAGGAGTACTAGTTACTAGCCCACTACCATACAAAAATCGTACTACTAAAAATACACAAGTGCAAGAATCAAATTTGTATGTACCATACCATATGTACTAATTCGGCATCGACGTTTCACATTTTTCGTTTCAAATTATCTGTTCATGTTATTTATCATTACTATTCTATTGAAATTTTATGTTCTATTTGTGGATCAAAAAGACCTTCAACTTGCAATCTTCTTTAAACGTTGTAGATTCCAATTTTGAAGCATATCTATCAGGAGAAAAAAAATCTATCTATCGTCATACATCATCATTCGAAACAGTTTCATGTATACTACTCGTCCACCGAATTTTATTCCCACAATCTCGTTTAGAGGCTTAAAGGCCGAAGATTAGGATGAATAGGCACACCAAGTGCAGAGGCAACGCCAACATCCACAACGCCATCGATCTCTCGTTCCAAATTTGCAGACTGTTTGTTGTGTTTTCACTCTTCGATCGAAGAAGTGCATTCTCGCGTTGAAGTTTCGAGTGTTGAAGTAATAGCATTTGCATACTGCTCGAAGAATAGTGGCTTCCACTTGTTTCGGAGGGGTACGATCGTTGAGTTGACGCAGAGGCACTCGTGAAGGCGCGAGAGTACTCACTTCGCGAGGAAGCATCCAATGTCACGCCCGATCTTCTTGAGATACGAGCCATTCTTCTGTTTCTTGCTGCCGCTTGAATGTTTGGTTCATCCAGCTCGGAGAGGGGTTTGCGAGGTTCCATCTCCCAAGTGATATCAGATGAAACGGACGCATCGTCCGCTGCACCAGGAATAAATGATGGTACTGCTGAAGATTGGTAGGCCATTGTTCTTTCCATTACTGACTCTGACCCGATGGCCGATGGTTGTACAAAAGTGTGGTTTCCTCGGAAGTTTGAGCAAGGCAGGAGCTTGATGAGGCCTGATTTCGCTTTGTCTTTCTTGGTTTTTATGAATTTTAAGGCATGGCTGATCACTGATCAATAACGGCGAAAGCAAGAGAGGGAGCGAGCTCTAGGCAGGAGCGAGGCAGGCAACAGGCAAGGCACTTTTTTTGTGATAGTACCATATGGTATGGTACAATACCTACCAAAGGTATAGTAGTATCTACTTACTTACCTACCTAGGTACCTACCATAAGAAGTAGTATTGTACCAAAAGTACCATAGTATTAGCATACTTAGTATTGTTTGCGGGTGCCTGCCTTGCGCGCGAACCTGCGCGAACGCTCCAACTGCATAAAAAATAACACTACCTACTAATTCAGATACCACCCTCCCTATTAAAAAGCAAGGGCTTGTTATGAATCTGTGAAAGCAGGTACTATACAATTCTATTTAAGTAGTAGGTAAGTACTACTACTACCATATCAAGTAAGTTGAGAAGATGCTGTAAAATCTGTTTCAAATCAGTTCAATTCTTTTAGACAACTTTTTGATATAAACATACCTTTTAATATTATCTTCTCTTGCTCTGTTTGAATAAATAGTACTTACTCTGATAAGGAAGACTAGGGATACTTCCATATCAATGTATTAAAGTTTTCAACAGTGATGCAACAATAGTATTGGTGAAAATTGCTCATCATGATGCATATTGTAAGTTGGTGGTACTCATGCATGGTACTTCTCTGTAGAAGGGGGGTCGGGTAAATATGGACTCTTACTAAAAAATTTATTAATCATGCGTAGAACCTACGTTGGAATTCCTAGTCAACCTAGGTTTTTCACAGGCCATCTAGGGCATTCAGTGTGCTTGGTGAAAAAGGGCAGTCCTCAGTTTATGGGACATCCCATGCCATTTCCGCCGTGGCACAGCGTTGGCTTTATATTTGACTCCGTTCTTAATCTTCATTGCCTCGATTCATTTCGTCTTTTCTTCCATCAGGAGCAGGACCAACTCTCACGCCAGTTAGGTGTTTTTAAGGTGCATCCATCAGCTGTCTCCCTCCGTAGATTCAGTACTACGTCTACAGGACCTTGGGCGTCAGGACTTCTACCTCCATCGCCATTGTCGGTATCGACCTACTCACCTTGTGTTTGGTCTCCTTCAACGCCACGAACTCCTTCTGCATTGACGACGAGCTCCTCCATGCCGTCAGAGCATATTGTTCCTTCGTCGGCTCACGAGCCTTCGTCGGAGGGCACTTCAACTGATCCCCCCTCGACCATGGCTCCAACCATCGTCGTTGACACAAATGGACGGTCTTGGAAACGGGTTAAAGATGGCGGTGGAAGCAGTGAGCCGAAACCACCCGGCATTACGTTTAAAACAACTCCTACAAAAAAGACCGAGGGCAGTAACAAGAGATGACACGTCGACAGTCCTTCGTCGTCGCCACAGGTCGAGGGAAACACGAGTCGAGAATTGTTTCCGGAGGGGAAAGAAATGGTGGAGGCGTCGGGTGTGTCCAATAGCTCTCCCCCGACGAGGTCTTCCAATCGATACAACCTTCGTGCTGATTTTTCGTATCCAGTGACGGTGAAAATTAAACAAACTTCATTGGCTAAGGCTGCTTCCGTGGTCGCAAAATTGGGGGCAACGGTTGGTGGCAATGAGGGGAATAAAGTTCATGCGACATCGGGGGCAGGTGCTGGAAGTTCTGATGGCAATGATCGGGACAAATTAAATTTGCTTAATGAGTCCTCCTCAACCACCAAATCCAAATCCAATGATGCAGTGAATTCTTCGAAATCACTAGGCGCTAGTGACGGTGCGGCATTGGCAGATGGGCTCTCGTTGAAAAGTATTATTGAGGGGGAGGTTGGCGGTGAGGCTTCTTCTACGGCTCCTGGCGGTGGTTTACTTTCTGCGGTTGGAGGGGGAGTTGATTCGAAGTCCCCGGCATCTTCATCCAAGAACAAGCCGTCTACGTTGTCAGGTGTTTCAGACTCTGGTGGAGTTGACTCTTCTGATGCAGCGGGGAATCAGTCTGAGTTGACAGGCTCCTTACCAGAAAAAAAAGATGCAAACTCTTTTGTTGACCGAGCTGGCCGTGCGGAAGTGTCTGATTTGTTTGAAGGCATTGGCAACAATAGTGGCAAGTCGACCGTGGAGAAAGTGCCTCCATTGTCTTCAGTTGGGGCCACCTCCAATGATCCGTCTCCATCGTATTCGACCTCTCTTTATGCGGCTTATCCACCTGACATCAGACTTTCAGTGTTAGGTGGTAAATCCCTCGCGTCTGGTCTATCTAAAAATGTCAAGGGCGGATCAGCTTCATCAACTCCCCGTGCGACGGCCCCTCCATTTGCAACTGAAGGTGTTGGTGTTCCACCGTCTGGTAATTCTTCTGGCAGTCAATCTTCAACTAATATTGGGGAGGATAAGCTTGATGGTGAAACGCAACATCAAAAGGTTACTACTACGAATACTTCTCTTACTGATAAGGGTGTTTCGTCTTCTGTTGGCCCCAAACCTCCTGATAGTGAGGGCAACGACTCGACTCCTTCGAAAGAGATAAATTCGTCTGAGTCTAGGTTAGAACTCGAGGAGTTTGTGGCACAACTTGACAACGAGATTGCTGCGAAGCAAAAGGAGCTGCAAGCTGTTTTGGATAAGGAGAGAGAACAGACAAATGGGGGTTCAACCTCAAACACTGATGGACGGAGCTTCTTTGACATAACTCCAGATGAGGAGATACGGCGTGAACAGGCTGATCTTGAACGCCTTGAGAGTACTGCCGAGCGTCTCCACAATGCCAATGTGGAGTCACGTCGTCAGCGAGCATTGAAAAAAAAGCAATCTGCTCTTGCTTCTAACCGTTTTTCTCAATTATCTTCTGAAGAGGATAGTGACGAAGAAAGTGAAGAATGGGAGGATTATAGTTCTGACGACGAAGCCTTTGACCGCCTGAACTCAATGAAAATTGATGAAGGCGCTTCCTTGTCTGGTTTCAAACGTCCACGTGTTAGGGGACGTAAGTGTGCCAGGGTCAAACAGAAACTCAGCTCCAAACGGCCTACTTTGAGCCAAAGGCTGGCTGCGGAGAAGATGACTATTAAATCCACTCGCAAACGTGATCAGCAGAAAGCCAGAGGAAAGAGTCAATCTGCGAAACCTGACTCCATGGACTCGAAGATGGACTCCAACTTCAATGACAATGATCGGCTGCTTCATGGCTCCTCAGTTGAACAAGGCTTAGGCTCAGTGAAGGGGTCAGTCAACCTGGCTGCAGGTGGAGGTGGTGTCATCGATGATGTTACTATGAGTGAGAAATCTGAGGTTTTCGGTAACACTGATACCTCAACTGATGGCGGTGGTGGTCAGTCAAAATCTGGTGGCTTTGTCCCTTCTGAGAGTGTGGATGCCACAGACCCACTGGCTGGTTCCTCTCCTAGTGTTCGCTTTCAATCCAGTACTATTTCTTCTACACCGCCCCCACCGTCTCCTTCTCCGGCTGATGCATCTGGTGGTGATGGCTCTATTGTTGAAGATACAACAATGGATGATCCTCAGCTATCGTCTTCTTTGGGTGAGAAACAGTCGTCGCTCCCCGATGGTTCCAAGATGCAGGTCGACTTTAGATCACAGGATCAGGTGCATGTCATCGATGGTAACAAAGAACCGGAATATGATAGTGAAGAGGAGAAAGCTTACCTTCAGTGTATTGGCACCTCTCCACCGACTCATCACAAAATTCCTCCATCTGTGACTAAACCATCCCAGGCACCTACTGCTAGCACATCCAGTCTAAATGCTTCGGCTTCACCTTTTTCTCCATCTCCTAAATCTCCATCCACTGGTGTGGACATTGCTAAGTCTATTTCGCAGAATCAGTTGCACGTCTCTCTTTCCTCCTCACTGCGGACTCCAAAATATGGTACAGCTCAGTTTGATGGGACAAATTCGGCGCAGTATGATGAGGTTGAGGTGCAGGCTACATCTCGTTTCAAGAATGAACGTCCTATTAGGGATGGAGACCCGTTCACCATGATTACCCTTACTATTCAGCCGCCGAAGGACAAGGATGCTGAGATTGTTTCCCATGTGATGGAGGGTTGGAGATCTTATGTCGAATGCATGCAGAAGGTAGATTCATCGGTGTCAATTCCACCTCTTTATGACGGTGAGAAGGGACTTCCAAGAGTTACTTCAACTGATCCATCGAAATTTCCAATGGCATTTGAGAAAGCAGAAAGCTATGTGGAGGTGCCATATGTTTGGGCAATGTACAAAGCTTGGGGCATGGACAAGGAGGGAAATCCCAAGCCTCAACCTCAGGCTTACCTGAACTTCTACTTTACCTCACGTCTCCACCCTGATCATGTTCTTCAGATAGCAAACATCATTGCTAGTCCTCTAGCTGTTTCTGCCAAGCGCAAAGCTATGGAATCCGTTTGAACCTCTGTGGGCTATCATATCTGTGCTGCTTCAGTCGACCTTTGTCCCAAAGGATTGGAGGCTCTGCTTCGTGACGGCTTTACTAAAATGGAGATCAAGCTCCAGGCAAAAGGCATCAACAAGAAGTGGTTTGGAGTAGACTTTCCTCCCTTCATTGTTCATTACCAAGGTCAACGTCAGCTGAAACTCTCTGATACGTCTAAGGACGTGCTGCAGTATTTGGATGGTGGGGACTACGATGATCATTTGAAAAAGTGGGCGGGGATTGAATTCTCAAACAATGATAAGGCTCGGATTCGCCCGGTGGTGGAGAAATTGAATGAAACTGGCTGGCTTGCAAAATTTATTGGTCGCCGCGCACATATTGTTGAAGTCCCGACTGGTAATATCTCTGAGGCGAAGAAGGTGGCTTATTCCAAAAAGCAAATCATTCACCGTAACTACAACCATCTTGTGACCTCAGTGGAAGTTCCCTTCATCACCAGCTTGGACTATACCGTCAAGGTTCGTATGGCTGATCCAAATACCCCTCCTCCCTTCAAATACACCTCCATCAGAAAGGAGCTTCTTAATCTCCAGCTTCCAGACACACGTCAGCTGATTGACAGCATCGTCCCTATTAACGATGGTCCTAATGAGGGTATGCATACGTTGTCTTTTCCAAATACGTCGGCTCATTTGGCGATGGTATCTCTTTTTGTCCCATTCATTGTACAATGGTTTGGGCATTATCTTGTGGTAGTCCGTGGTTACAGTATCCCGTGCAAGGACGACTTGATGAAATCCTTCGACATTGACGAGAGGAAACTGGCCAATGAGTCTACCTTTGATCCTCAAACATGGGAATGCAAATATAAATTTGCAACTAAAGAGTCCAAGTTCATCACAGACGCCATTGCCGCAGGCCTTCTCCCTGAACAACCTACTGGGAGCTCTTCGTCTCTGAGGTTTAAACATGGCAAGCAAAGGTTTGACACCACTGAGATGGAGAAGTCAGCAGAACGGATGAATTTTAAAAGTGCAGTGGAGCAATTGAAAGAGGTGGACGAGGTGGATGATTCCAATACTGTGGCGACGGGTACCAGTCAAACTAATGGAAAGGAATCACTTCGGTCTGTCACCACAGAACAGTTTGCCCTTCATGCACGGGATAATCGGCTAGCTGAGTTGGCTTCTGAAGCTCAGTCTAAAGTTATCTCAGTTCCGGGTCCCCATGGTTCTTCTGGTGGTGATGACGCCTCTGTGTCTTCCAATATTTCGGGGATGTCTGTTGACTCAAGCTTTGGACTCCTTTCTGCTAGGGAACAGGCGTTGGCTGCGGCCAAAGCAAAGGAGGAGGCTGAGAAGCTGAGATTGGAGAATGAAGCTATGGTGAAAGAGCTTGCAGAGCTTCGTCTCCTGAAAGCTAAGATGAAAAGTGGCTCTGGGGATGGGGATGGTGGTGGAGGGTCTCGTGATGGCAGCCTTTAAGGCCCATCATGAGAAATGAGTAGTAGGGGTGGGATCCTGGATGGGGGCACGTTTCAGGATCCAAGGCTTAGTGCCCGCTTGGGGTTTGCTAGGGGCGAAAGGGTCGCCCCTTTGAGATCTATACGTTCTCAACAACGTGCTGGTCGGTTTCGTGCCAACCAGCAAGCTCATCGTATTCATACACTTCATAAATCAACAAGAAAATTTCTCAATAAAAACAAGCCAACCTTTCAACAACTTTTGTCTGCTGTGAAGAAGGAACATCTCACGCCTCGGCAACGTAAACAGGAGCAATTGAAAGCAACGGCCCAGGAACTTCTCCAAACACGGAAAGCTGAAGAACTACGAGTGAAGGAACAGCTCCAAGAACTTGCCAAGGATTCGATTGGCTGGGTACCTCCCAAAAAGTCTGATGATGTCATTCGTATTCTTTTCGAGAACCGGAACAGCCTTGGGATATTTAATTCAATGTGGAAAGTTAAGAAAATCAATGATCTCATTATTCAATTTCAGGCAGATGGTGTGTTTGCGAATGAGGATCAAGTCAACTGGTCGATGGTTGATCATGAAATGCGTCCTCAAGAACTTTTTCTCCCTGGCAAGCAGAAGAGGTGTATTGAGGCTCACAATATCCATGAATCGTTTGAACGCAGTCAGCCCGGTGGAACTTCTGCAATGATTTGCAATAGACTCACCTCCTTTGTCACTGAGATGGGTGTGGACCCGTCTGGACTTGGTTGATGGTCATGGGTCAAAGTAGGCTTTGGAGGGTACACGACAGTCCTGGTTACGGCTTATCAGCCAGTTCGTCCATCTACAGTGTCTCGGTGTTCGAAGAAGCGCAAACGCAGGTTAAAAAGGTCCACTGTTTGGCATCAACATCGGAGGTACTTCTTGAAAAAAGGCGAGTTTNGGCGGATCGACTGGAAGCTGGTCACATCACAGAGGCCGAGTTTCAACTAGCTATGAGTAAATGGGACAACCAGCTTAAGGACTTTATGCTGTGTTCCGAAGATAAATCAAACAAGTTCTTTGATTGCCAGATGGACTATAGTCCAGAAGTGGGTCTCTGGCTGCAACGTAGGCGTCTGTATACTCTGATGGAAGTTTATCATGATGGAAAGATGCGTGATTCTAGGAACTTCAGACGTGCTTGTCGTAAGGCGCTCATTGATCCTCCCAATCTTATTACGCCTGAACAACGAGTTACTCTTCTTGCCTCAGTCAATGCTAAGATTGCCTCTCTCAAGAAGGAGGCTCCACGTCTCCGTCGGGCTCACCTTCATGATCGTCTTAAGGATGCTCGTGAAAGGTGTGATCAAAAGGCAGTTAATGCTATTATATCGATTCTCAAGTCTGAAGGTACGAAGAAAACCTTCCGAAACATCCAAAAAACGACTAATCCTTGGACAAGTGGCGCAATGGGTGCACTTCAGGTGAGGGAGGAGGGGATGGAACACTCTACGATGTTTCATGATAAGAAGAATCTGTGTCATCATGCCTCGTCTGAACTTGACGACCGCTTCCGCCTGGCGTATTCTGCACCGATTTTCCAGGAAGCTATCTTTGATGACGTTGGATATTGTGGGAACACCGAAGCCACCATTGCAATTCTCAGAGGAGAGTATAAATTTCCACCGGACACTGATATCTACACACGTACCTTATGTGAACGGGCAGCCGCCAAATATGCTAAGATGTCTTCTTATGAGACGTCTATCTTTGTCACGACAGATGATTTTGTTTATTTTTGGAAGACTCAGGATGAGCGTGTAAAATCCAGCCCCTCACGCCTCCACATGGGACATTATCGGGCAGCAGCTTCGGATCGACACAACTCATTGCTTCATGCATGGAAACTTTCGATTTGTGCTCGTACTGGCGTTCCTTTAGAGAGGTGGGGTTATGGCATCATGGTCCTATTGGAGAAAATTTTTGGAGCAGTGTTGATGGAGGATATGAGGGCAATTTGCCTATTTGAGGCTGATGCGAACTGGTGGACTAAATTAGTCTTTGCCCGTCGCATGATGGATACTGCGGTGGCTCAAGGTGCCATTCCGGAGGAGCAATTTGCAAGGAAGGGCAGACGTACAGAAGATGGCAGCATATCGACCATTCTTTTTAGTGATATTGTTCGAACCCAACACCATCCTGCTTCGATCTCAAAATGTGACCTGGGTCAAGCCTATGACAGGGTGGCTCACCCTATTCAGAGCATTGCGTGTCAGGCATTTGGTGTCCCTGCAAAGGCGGTGGCCATGTGGCTTCTTATCATGCAATCAATGGCGTTCTACATTAGCACTGCGTATGGACTATCAGATGAACCTTATGGAGGGTCTGCTACTAGCCCCACCATGGGCGATGGCCAAGGCAGTGGTTTTGCGCCTCCAGCTTTTAACTGCCTTAGTGCTCTGATGATCGAGGGCTACAAGGTCTTGGGCCATGGTGCCAGATTGGCTTCAGCTTGGAGTGGCGTCCTCTTGTGGCTGGCTGCAGTGATCTTTGTCGATGACACTGATCTCCTTCATTGGGCTCCCACGTTTAATACTCCTCAAGAAGTCTTCCTTCGACGGATACAAACTGCAATTAATGATTGGGGGCGACTAGTACAAGCCACTGGTGGAATCCTCAAGAAAAAAAAGTGTAATGCGTATCTTATGCTGTGGAAGTTTCGGAGGGGTATTGCCAAACTCAAAACTCCTCAAGAAATGGGCAATCCACAACTGACCATTCCTCAACCTGATGGTTCTGATGTTGAGATACCGCTCCTTCCTTGTTCCAAAGCTACTAAAGGTCTTGGGATCTACTCCAGTCCAGATGGGGACTTTACCACTCATGTAGAGGAACGTATTGTTAAGAATGGTCTCGGGTGGGCTGACAAGCTAGCCCTTCGTCCTCTACCCCGTATGCATGCTTGGATTAGTCTTAAATCTCAGTTAACCCCTTCCATGTGCTATGGCATTGGTGTTGTTTCCTACCCTTTGGAAAAGATGGAGGCAGCGTATGGGCGTGTTTATTACAAGATTCTTCCATTCTTGGGGATGAATCGCAATATTAGGAAAGAGTTTCGAAAATTGCCGAAGAAATTCCATGGTGTGGGCCTCCCCAACTTAAATATTGAGTGTGTCTGTGCCAAGATTGACCTCCTTCTCCGTCATTGGAGTATGCCGGATGCAGTGGGCTCATTCTTGAAACATGCATATGAGGTTCTCCAACTAGAGACAGGTCTGTCTGGCAATCTTCTCTCGATGCCATATTCCAAGTATGGTTTCCTCTCCACACAGACATGGTTCCAGCATCTTTGGTGTCTCCTATCATATTTTGAATTGACAGTTGAGATGGAATCCTCCTGCTCGCTTCCGCTCTGCCGCAAAGATGATAAATCTATCATGCAAGTGCTCATTGACAGTGGGAATTTCTCTGAGAAGACGCTCCTTGCAGTCAATAGAGTTCGGAAATTCAAGCATCTCTCTTCACTCTCTGACCTGGTTCTGATGGATGGTAAGACATGTGATGAGAGGATTTTTACTCGCCATCAGTTTGAGAGTTCATGGAATTTCTCGTATGAGAAACCAACACCGAGTGATTTTAAGCAATGGAATGCTGCTATTCGCTCTCTCTTCCAATCCACTTTGACCCTCCCTCAACCTCTTGGAGTGTATACTTGCACGCCTCACTTAGGAGCAGACTGGAAATATTCTCCCAGCAAAGATGAGGTGTATTATTGTATCTCTTCCTCTACGGTGGTTATCTACTCCAGAGGGAAATCTCATTATAATCTTCGCCATCAGGAGACCTTTCATCTCTCACACCAGGATACACTGGTTGCCGTTGACTGTGTCTTTGCTAGCATTACATTGATTGATGCTCGGACAGTTAAGCTTCACTCCACGGCCGCTATTCCTTCCCCTATCACGTCTGATCTCTCTTTCTGGGGTGTCATAAATTCTTTCTCCAATCAATCTTTATTTCGTGATTTCCATTGTGATGGTGATGGGTCGTGGATTTTGTCTTCTATTCGTAACGGGAGTTTGTTGGTGTGCAGTGATGGCTCATTCATGCCAATGGTTGACAATACCATGTGCTCTGGTGCATTCATTATTCAGTGCTCAGTGTCTGGGTACCTTGCCAAAGGAGTGGTGGTTGAGAAATCAGATGCTGCTGGCAACTACCGTGGTGAAATTTTGGGTTCATATATGGCAGCTCTCACAATATATTCTGCTACAGTCGGATTTCCCATGACCAATCAACCGCCACTTCAGTATGGATGTGACAATGAGGGTGTCAATTCGCATGGTAACCATCTACAACGTTCCCTTCCAGCCAAACAATCCCAGGCTGATCTTCTCCGTGCCTACAAGAATGTCCGTCTCCAAACTTCTTTGAGGTCCTCCAATGTGTATGTGGCTAGTCATCGGGATGACATCGTCTCATGGTGTCATCTTTCGCCTATTGAAAAACTTAACTGCCTGTGCGATGCTATGGCAAAGGATGCCATTGTTGAGAGCGCTTTTTTGAATAACTACATTACAAGCTCCTTTCCGTTTGAACGTTTACGGGTGCTTTGTCAAGGGCGCAAGTGCTTCTCGAAAACAAAAGATAAAGTGTATGATGTATGGGGCGCCAAAATAGCTCGTCGTGTCCTCCATGATAAAAGGATTTTGGATAGGAAACTCTTTGATGTGGTTGACTGGGAGGCTCTGGGCTCAGTGACCCATAGTCATGGACCGGCGTTCAGTGCTTGGATTACCAAGCATATTACTCACTGCTGTGGCACGAACAGGCATCTTTCTAAATTTGACAAATCGGTCAAGAATGTATGCCCTAGCTGTGGTGGAATTGATGAATCTACTGCACACATTCTGCGCTGTCGGGACGAGATGCGCACTAAAATGTTTCATCACTCGGTCGATGAACTGGATCACTGGCTTGGTTCTACTCGTACCTCTTCTGCCCTGAGGACTACTCTGATTCGCTTTCTTCGGGCTCGTGGAACTAAATCTATGCTGTCGTGTGTTCCTCCGTTCAGTGATGTGTCTGCTCTTGCAAGATCTCAGGATAAACTTGGTTGGGATTCTCTCTTAGAGGGTAGGGTCTCTCGAATGTTCTATCAGACTCGATTATTGGATGTAGAAGCACGTCATCTCAAGGGTAGCGCACGCAAATGGACAAATCAGTTGGTTGCCCGTCTCCTCAAAATCACCCATGCTCAATGGTGTTTCCGCAACCAATTGGTTCATCACCAAGTGTCTGGACAAAAGAATGTTAAGCAACTCCAGGAATTGATTGACAGAACAAAAGAACTTGCGATGACAGACCCAATGGATCTTCTAGACGACCACAAAGATCTCCTGGATGTAGACTTTGAGAACCTTTTGGATGGTAACGCATCAGATCTTGATTTCTGGGTAGCAGAGATGGAGGCAGCCAAGGAGGCGGCCATGCATGCTCGCCGCCTTCTTCTTGCGGATCGTCGTCGCCTTACCCGCTCGGAGGTTAGGCGCCAAAGGGGGGAGCTCGATTTGCATGTGTCACAACAATGCTCTCTCCCACGCTGCACCTCTCCAAGGCTTAACCCTTATCGTAGGGTTACTCAGCCTTCCACATCCAATCCTGACACTCCAAATGAACCGGAACTGCGTTACAAACGCAAAGTCAAGTACAAATAGCATTAGGGGTAGTTGACTATGTGTTAGTCAATTCCCTACACATTTTGTAGAAGATACTACGTATTTATGGCCCTGTTTGCCGTTGCTGTGTGCCTTGTGTATGCAAAAGAAAGACAAAAGTTATGCTCTGCCTAGTTTTTCTAGTGTAA
>JALLOT010001142.1:0-16065 GCA_036939595.1 Thalassiosira livingstoniorum | reverse complement strand
TTGGAAAAACTGGATCAACAATATTATGTGACAGTTTTTTGCCAGCGACAGCTAGGGAGCTAGCTAGGGAGTTACAGTATTTTTCGCTGGCGCGTTGTTTCATTGTTAGCCCAATCTAGGGTCGATTGGATTTTTTTAGCCACAAGGCCACAACGAACAACAAGGTAAAAAATAATAACATAGTACTACTTACCCACAGATACTGTACCAACCACACATACGTAAGTTTCGTTTTTATTCCTCTCTCTGTTCTACATTAAAGGACTAAACACTTCAATGTCTGGATTAATGTCTGTCTTTGTCAGATAAAAATCTGACTATGCTAGCTAACCTGAAACTTCTCATGAACACCATTTCAATGATGTATGACACCCTACTTAGAAATGTCTCCCAATTTGGAAGAATCAAAATTAGTCTGTCCTGTTTGTCCTCTAACTATTTTTATTATGAACCAAGTATAATACAGTCTAGCTTCATCCATGTGCAAATTCAATAAGTTTGGCTCAAAGCAAGATTAGTATTGATGTAAATTAGACTGTATCATGCTCAAGACCCATTGAATATTGGAAGCTATGGAGATTAAACTAGCAATGAAGTCTACATTGGGATACTTAGCATGATTTAAATACAATTTAATAAAGATCAATAAACTCGAGGAAACATTTTGCTTTATGCACACATTATATTTTCACCTGAGGTAAACAAAAATGGGCCAATTCTATCTAACCTGGATTGGGGAGATGACATCACCACCTAAATGAAGGATGAAAATTCTGCCACCTTCCACCACCCTGATATGAACAAAAAATGTTCGAAATTTGAAATAGAAATGCTTCTGTCTCCATTTTCAACACAAAGGACATTTTTAGTTGACTGCATCCAGCCTACTTTGTGCTCAGTCTGGCCAGAAACTGTCAACAAATCATTTGTTTTGGATGCCATGGTCTCAATATGGCAGCGGTTTCTGTTAATGTTGTTGTAACTGGAAGAAACTAGGCCAATATTTTCTGTTAAAGGAATTCTTAGATAGATGATAATTTTGTTGGTCATGTGCCTTTTTTAAAATCAACCATTAAGGTAGTAGTCTCTGGTGTAGCTTCAGTAAATGGTGGAAGAGGCATCAGCCATCATTGGATGGGCTAGATTGAGATCACATTTATCTGGAATAATAAGAACTTCCAGCAGCTTTATAATAATTATATGAGCAGTAGGATTTTCTACAAGGCAGAGAGTTGGATTTCTTGACAGATGTGTATCGGATGACTTTTCTACTGATTCTCAGCTTTTTTGTCCCTCAAGGCTTTGGGGTGAAATTCATTACTTTTTGAGTTATGAAGATTCATAGTAGTCAAATTAGACCATTTTTGCTGTAAAAATTTGATATATCTTACACAAATATATAAATTCTTATCAAGATGGGTATTTTTTAATCCATGTATGAGTTCAAATCAGATTTCTTGCTCTTACCATGTTAAACTGACAAAAAATAAAAAGTTGATTTAGACTTCATTCTGGGCTCAGCAATCAAAAAGTTAATGATCAAAATTTGTTATGAAATTTTAAAAAGCCTGTTTTGATCTATGGTAGGGATAATACAATTCTACAGGGATATCCAGAATTAATGTTCAAAACCCACTTGGCTCAATTTTTTACAAGTGCTGGCAGTACCTTTCATGAAGAAAGCACTTGTCAGGTACAACTTGCCTCATTTTGACAGGTACGTAATAAATTACATGATATAACGATGGACAGACTATGTCCCATCAAAATTCTAATGTCCCAATATTTCGACGAAAAATTCTCGTAGGGTACAAAGGTAGAAAATTGTTATTGATACATTCATATACATACGAAACTTTAAATAAGAATTCTACAGCAGGTAGAATTTAGTCTTCGTAGAAATGCTCTTGTCTACCTATGTAATTTGCAATCTTTCCGAAAGGTACTCGTAAAAATTAAAAAATGCAGTGTGGTACATTACAATATACCTACCTCTAAATAAGTACTTACCTCTAGAGGTAAGTAGGTGAGTAGATTGGAGTATTATGGTACAATACCATACTTGCTTGGTATGTTGTACGTAAGAAGTAGTGTATGATTGATAGCATCACGTACTATTAATTACAGATTGCTTCACTCAACAAAAAATAAAAAATAATAATATTGGCAAATTTACTCCATGACAACATGGGAAAACTGGTCAAAATGGGCAGCACAGGAAAGGTTCAGAAAAACATGGAAAGCATGAACAACACAAAAGAAATTAAAAGTGCGAATGCAATTACAGACATAAAAAAAAAGGCATGAATAAAACAATTAATGAAGCAAAATTTGATTCATTTCATATCACATGGTACTGTCCCAATTCAGTTCTAACTCAGTGCCAGGATATCTCTTGTGCTCTCTTACTCAGTGTACTCAGTGTATTTCCTTTTTGGAAAAGGAGAAATAGTTTTGGGGCACTCTTGTTATGAAAATTACCATTGCCATATCAATTGTAAAATAGGTTCATAATTAGCACAACCAACTGATTAATGTACTCAAAAACAAACTAAAGAAGTAGACAATTACTTTTTTGTTTCTAATGATTCATCACTAGCTGTTTTTTTTTTAGATCTTTTTGCTACCTCAACCTAGTTTGGTAGCTAGTAGCTAGACAACAACTAGCAAGATACTAGAAAATCCAATTAGCAAGTGAAAGTCATACAAAAAATGGCAAGTGAATTTTCACTAAGAAATAGAGTTATTGGAGTGGAAAGGATCATAGCATCTGCTATGTTCTCGGTATCTTGCTGGCAGCTGATCTTGGATAAGATAACTGCAAACTTGGTAAGTAGGGGTAGGTTACAAAAATGTATGAAAAATTGGGAGAGATTAGTGCCAATCAGCTCCTCTAATATTAAAACTTTCTTTTCTGGTGATTTGTGTAGCTTGATGGGTACAAGCATGTCTCAGAGATTCTTTTGGTCTAGAGTAGGTAACAAGACAGTTTTCACCACCTACCTTTTTCTTGAAGGATTCCTCCCATTTTTCTTGTACACATCCCTAACAAATCTCCTGGTAGGGTTAATACTCAATGTGTAAGATTACCATAATATTGGTCTTGAGGGTCCCATGGTGCGAAATTGTCTCTTGCTTGATTCTTGGTTGATTACCTTCACAATGTAAGACAGGGCATTTGATGAAAAGGGCCCTGTTCATCCATCAGGTGAAATTGAAGCAGACAGACTGGCACAGAATATAACAACATTGTATTACACATTGGTAAATAAATTATTAAGAAGGTCTCCTATTGGATCCAAGATCCTTTTGCACAATCTTCTCTTTTTCTCATTTCTTTTTTTAACTTCAACAGGGCATATTAATAGGGCAATTAGGTAACAACTGAGTCTGTAACAAAAGGGCAATATAATTTATATATTTCATTATACTATGATGTAATTTAATATTTTTATTTTCATTTGTAATGTCTCGAGTACATTTGCAATATGCTTTAACATTGATCAGAGTTTTACTTTATTAGTTTATTACAAGAGATGACAAAGAACTTAGTATAGGTGCTGTAAAAAATGGTCATTCAAAGCTATCTTCATACTAATTGCCAATGCAGTAGATGTAGTGCTATAATGACAGGTTTTATAACAAAGAAGGCTAATCCAATCAACTCTGCCTACATTTAGAAATTTGATATATTAAAGATTGGTTGTATGTATTTTTAAAATGAATAATACTGTTTAGACCTACTTACCCATCTACATGCATTCAAATTATTGTGAAATTGTATGAAAATATTTTAACCAGAATACTTACATACTTTTAATAATTGGAGGGTTCAGAATGAGCAACATTTTACCAGTTTTTAGGAATGACAGATGAACATTGCCCTTTTCATGAAATTCCATGGATAACATGCATTTCTTCAAAAAGTTAGTGTCCCACCTATATTATCTGCTCTGTGTCTAAACAGAAGGCTGTAATATAATGATGTAGTCAATATGGTATGTTTTCTGTGCTTCAAATCTCTTGATTAGTATTGAAATGACTCCCTTAACCATATCTGCAGGGTGTGATAACATGAGGCAAATATAGAAGTAGAAATTGAAGGGTTTTTGAAAGGTTTATGTGGATCTCCTTTCATTTTCAATGGTTAAAGTTGGGTTCAAGAAGTTGTCCACACTTGAAGTTGGATGGACAGATGTTCATTGGATTTCTTCAAATGGGACTTCATTTTCAAAATTAAGGTTTTTCTCATTTGATTCAATCCATACACCGTACATATCAAAGGCAAATATTCTAAGGATAAGTAAATAGGCAGAGTATTTGGAAAGAAGGGGCATATGTGCTTGTTGTAAGCATAACGTATGGTTGTTTATTATGCAGACCATATATATTGTGTTCCCATAACAATACTGATCATATGGAGGAAAAATCATTGTCAAACTGGAAGCCATAATATTGTCATTCATAATAAAATATAAAACATCAACAATGACAATGAGATTTGTATGGTAACCTGGGGCAAGCTTTTCTTTGTTTTCTTGAAACAACTTGCACAAGACATACATGTATTAATTAGAGTTGATATTTGTTTACATAAAAGCTTCATCAGCAAGAAAATGTTATGTGTTCCTCAAAAGTTATCAAAGTCCTTTCAAGATCTCATTTCAGTGTTTCAAGCTCCTCAAGTAGGTAGATATTGACTCCAACTTCTGTAGATAAAAATACATCCATCTGCTGTATTCACAAAAATAAGACCACACAAGGATATAATGGGTTTTGGTTTGATGGGGTTCTTGTAGATTGTCCTGGTGAGATAAAGACAGGAGTAATGGTGCAGTTTTGATATCTTGAAATACACCAAAAAGTATTTGTACTCACAAACTGAGAGCTGCTTTTGTTTGTGGTTTAAGCAGAATTTTGTTGTTGCCATGTTCCTGCTGCTTGGATCTTTGCTTGGAGAGGAAGGAGCTGCTGGTAAGTGATGTGAATGTTACTTTGAGGATGTATTGCTCTAATTCTATTATGTCTGGAACCAGATTTTTGTTATTGGGTGCAATGATAAATTAATTTTGTTTTCAAAGGACAGTGATAAATCTGCTGTATGTTTAGAGAGGTTGCTCAGATGTCACTTTTGTTGCTGTGTTTCCCTGTTGAATATGATTGTTTTACTATTGCTTTGGAATTTCGTCAGTATTTCCATTTAATTTGTCTTGGTTTGATTTTGCATTTAGAACTTTTAACTCTTTCACAATCTCTTTTATCTTCCTTTTTTGTGTCAGATATAGATTGACATCCATCTTTGTGAAGATGAGGAGAGATTTTTCAGTATTGTAATCTTTTCACAAAGGCTGTCATAGTTGGTGTTGTGGTAGGTAAGGTAGGTATCTGCCTATTTTTCATGCTCAACAGCAAATATGATGAGTCTGTCATTGACAAGTTGAAACTCAATGAGAGCATAACATTTTCACATTCCTTTTTTCTCCATTGATAACTAATTTTTCTGCTCATCCTTACCATCTCTACATAGTTTGGTAGTAGCAACATTCTTCCAGACTCTCCCAAGGGCTTCAAAAGTAAGTGTTTGTAACTTTGATACTCTGCAAGTCTTTTCCTGTTGTTATATTTGCTTGTAAGTTTTTTCATTACTTCTAGTGATAATTGTAGAATGTGGGGCCTATAATGTATTCTATATATCATTCTACACATTTTTTGGTATGTTTTTACTACATATGTGCCAAATCACAATTCCTGTATATTGACATATATCTGCAAATTTTTGTAGGCTTATATTGATTCAAAAGTAGAAATTATTTAATTAGTCAGATTTATCTAGCAGATCAAAAGATTTAATATGGTAGTACTATATTTATCTATTTGACAGCATTTTCTGTTCTTGATTATTGTGCAAATATTATGTAGAATCATACCAATTTGCTATAGAAAATATTGATTGGTGTTTTAGAGAGTAGATTTAGTATATATTGCGCTGTATCAATCTTTATACGTTACTTTACTTATCTGGGTTTTGTAGAGATGCTGTATACTTGGTATGTCAATATCTCTTTTACTTCCTCACCTATAGATCTTTACTATATATCTATTATTTTTTTAGTGAAATCTTTGTGTAGAAGCATACCATATTTGCTAGCTTCTATTTTACGGTCCAGATTTTCAAATATTTTTATGAATCCAAACAAATTAGCAACAACACTGATTTTGGCTCCACCATGTCAACACCAAAGTCAAACAGGTGTCTTGTGCCACAGGATATCACAAAACTATCAATGTCATTGTCAAAATGATTAGGTAATAGTATTAGTCAATGCATGCATCAAAGGTTTTGTGAAATTCGCGCCTGTGATGCCATTCAAGGGGCTTGGCCATGGTGGTCATGGCAGCGGTGTTCATTCATGCTAGATTATCAATGTAATCTCTGACACCACTAAATAAAGATAACAGACTATTCATTTGGTTAACTACACTAGTACTACACTGTAATTATTAAGCAGTCAATGCTGGCAGCAATGGCATCATCAACAAGCCATTGGCTGGCTGGGACATTGTCACAAGCAATTACTACGTGGATTGACCTGGCATGACAACCAATGATGGTTAATTGCACCAATTTTTCCAATTGTGCTGCTACTACAAGCTAGTCAAAAGTGACCAATATGACACTGAAACCACCAAACAAAGAGTTACGAGTGTTTTTATAATGGTACTGATTGGTTTGAATCACTTGGTTGTCGGGGTCAATTGTTGCCTGGGAGTAAGGCACACTCAATGAATAAAAGTAGAAATTTACTACATGGTCCTATATATGAATGCTCATACACATCCTATGATAGACCACTAGGTATGATTCATGCTTGGCTTTGGCCCCTTCCACAGTCTTTTTATGATATGGGATTGTCTTTGAAGATCTCAGAAGCCTTGATTGACAATTCATGTCACCAAAAAACCTGGCAATAGGAGATACCCTCAGGTCTCAAGGGCTCAAGTTTTGCAAGGGTATTTGCATGGTTCTAAAGATCAAACAAGATAGAAAACATTCTGTCCGCATGAAACACAATGGTATTCCCAATCCAGGCTCAAAAAGTAACCTGAGAGGCACTAGTCTTGACTTCAGGGTGGTTAGGATGTTCCTGTGGTTCTCATCGACAGTTGGCACAGATGCCTCCTCTGCTGACAATGTGGCTCCTTATTATTCCTGTTTCTCCTGTGTTTTTGGTTAAATAAAAATCATTTGCAATCACATTCATTACAAAAAAGATTTAAGAACCAATTGATTAATTTACTTGAAAAAATTAAGAAGAAGACAATGACTACTTTCAATTCTAATGCTTTATAAGTAGCTGTTTTTTGCAAGATCTTTTTTGCTGCCTCAAACATTTGCCACTTTGATAAATTGTTCACCTAGTTTGGTAGCTTGTCTAGACAACAACTAGTACGATACTAGATAATCAGATGAGAAAGTGAAAATCCTTAAAAAAAATGGAAAAGTTACTTTCCTCTTAGCTTAGAGTAATTTGAGTAGGCAGGATCCTAGTATATGCTAGGTTCCTGGTATCTTGATGGCAGCTGCTCTTTGGCAAGGCAGCTAAAACTTTGCAGGTAGGAGTAGGTTAGAAAAAAATTGAATAGATTGTGTTTGCTACTGCATCACTCCCAGCTGCATCTGATCAACCACAATAAATTGCACGGCAATGACATCATGCATAAGATTGCCAGCTGTCAGCCTATTACGATTGGATGATTCATTCAATCAATAGTGAGTACATGTTCTTGATAATTTTTGCTTTGAACAAAAAAGAAACATCACAATCTCAAGTTAACAACACATGAAAGCCTTTTTCACAGTTTTTTTATTTTTTGAGTTATTGCAACCATAACCTCAATGCTTCAATTACTTAAACTTTGGTCAAAATTCAGCATGTACCAATGCAAAAAAGAAAAGGTCATATTTCCATTACTATTGGACCTATTCTCTACATAAAAACCACACTGCTATACCAGACAGAGTGTCATCTCTTGGGACATTGGTTAATTGTGCTTGCTAGTTGAAGTGATAACATCCTAGAAATACACTATCAAATTTTAAATAAGAAATTACCTACTACCAGTGCAATTGTTTGATTTGAAACAATGATGTTAGTTGAAACCAAACATTGGTGTTGTTTGCTTGTTGATCATTATGTCAGGAATTTAAAGTACAACTGCCATAACTTTTTAAAACCCAAACTTCCTTGTTGCTTGAGGAAAAAATTAAAATATTAACAAAAAAGTATTTTTAGGTGGTTTCCTATGATTTATCCCTGATTTATTGGGTCGATTCTAAAGCATAGTGATCATTTTATAGAAATTTGTTTTAATTTGATTCAATTTTCTGACAAATGGTTCTACTCTAATTAAGACCCAAAATCATTTGAATAAACTCCATTTTTGCCTTCAAATCAAAGCAATTCTTATGTAAACATTACAAAGGGGGGGGGTGCTAAAAACCCCTCATAGAGGGCTGTTGCAAAAAGAAAATTCTTAACAGCATTTTTTTTAAGATCTTACTCATTTGTAGTAGTGGTATATTTTGGAATTATCAGGTTATTAAAGGGCCTATTTTGGATCATCTGGAACATTATTTTAATTTCCAATCCAATTTAATTTTCACCAAGACACAAGGTATGTAAATGATGACACCTTAAATAGTAAACATTTGCTATCTTGTTAAATGGGTATTGGCAGTTATCATATTATGATGGACCCAAAAGACCTTTGTATCACTGTGCATTAAATCTCATTATTGGTAAATCTTGGAATAGATTGCTACAGCTGCAAATTCAGTTTAATAGTCAAACAGATGCTTACATTGCAACCAAATTAAGATTCGTACACATCATGTCATAAGAATATTAAAAGAATTGGTATGATCAGTGCCATAGAAATTTTTGATCACAATTTTTTGGAAGTCTAATAAAAACTATTTTGTGTTTTTGCATATTTTTCAAGCAACAAGATGCCCCATATTTTCAGCTGGAGAGTTACATTTTTCAACATATTCATCTAATACATTTGCCACAGAAAAGACAAACTTGGCAATAGTTTCAAGTAACATGAATGTGTTGAGTCAAGTGCAATTATCTAATTATTTTACTAAGAATTAAAAAGGAGCACCTTGCATATTTTAGGAATCTACTTAGCCATGACTTGAAACAAGGGGGAATGCATCAACAATGTATGAGCAGGAATTCAAACTTTGCTGCTTTGATGAAGTGTTGTGACATTGATGTTTATTATCTGATTTGGGATGCTACTGCAGCTTCAAGTTACTGTTCAAGAAATGCCTCAGCAGCTATGGGTAGAGATAATTTGACTGTTTTGGCACCTTAGCACATTTGGATAGGGGTCTCCCTAACTATCCTACTAGTAATTAATTAGCAGCTAAATCGAAATTCTTTTTTTTAGTATCTTTTTTGATTTTTTGGACTTTTCAATCAATAGAATCCTCTTTCTTCAATTATTTAGCCTTCACATCTCAAACAGAAATTTGATACATGTTTCCCCTAAAAGCTGTATGTTCCATTGGACTATCTAGCACTTAGCAGTAGATTAAAGTTTTTGCTTGAATATTTGACAATCCAGAAACATTTCTTCACAGTGAAAATATCAACATAGATCTATCACACAAGAAATGTCCAAATTTGAAATAAAACCAAAAAATTGAGATGTCATGTCTCTGTGATAGGATATAAGTTCTACTGACAAATTGTTAATAAGTGTGTGACTAGTAGTATCTAGAGTAAGCCAAACCATTCAAGCAAATTGGGAAGTGTACTTTTTTGGGCAAAAAATAGGGTCAAGAAAATTTTTAATTCAAAAACTAAGTTTTCAATGCAGGGGACAGATATTAGAAGAATTTTGGACACAGTCTAGTCCCAGGGGTCAAGGGTCTGGACTTTGAAGATTAAAAAATCATTAGGGTCATTTTAGTTAATTTCATAGGTCATTTCAGGTCATTTTAGGTCATCGCAGGTCATAGTATACACTAAAAGTCATAAAATCATGTCATTGAATACAGTTTTTTGATTGGAATGGGGTTGTGGGAGCTGGGAACCATTCCTTGTGTTTTTACATAAGTTTTTTTTGGAGGTTATGGGGGTGTGCAGAGAGGCAGCATGTTTTTACAAGTGAGATGCCCCCAGGGTACGAGGGTGCCTACAGAAAAAATAACATTTCACTTGTATAATGTGTACAAAATTCTCCTAATGTCCGTCCCCTGTTTCAATGGTGCATTTGTTAGAATGATTCAATGGAACCACTTTCCTTGATAATGTTTATCTACTTTTACCACCAATTGATCAGATTCACTCTCTAGAAACAGTTTTTGATTTGAGGCTATTGTACCTTATTTGCCTTTTTCAATGATAATCATGCAATGCCAGCTGTCCCAGTGAAAATCTGGGCTAAGTTTTGGTCAAAGGTTGATGTGTTACACATAACGAGTAACAAATTGAAAAAAGGAAATGTTTTGAAAGGTAATACAAAAAGATATAAAAGATACTTTTGCCCTACTTATGTAAAAGGATGTGGACTAAGTATGTGTTAGCTATATACAGGTAGTTATCTACAAAGCAAGTAAGGTTGATTGGATCAGGGTTCTCATTAAAAATTACCTTTTGGTATTATTTAATACGCTTGGGCACCAACAAGTTCCACCTTCCACTAATTGGCCAACTTCCCTTGTCTGAACAGAGGCAATGAGCAACGTTTTTCACATTGAAAATATCAACATAGATCTATCATACAAGAAATGCCCAAATTTGAAATAAACCAAAAAAGTTGAATTTTCATGTCTCTGTTAGTGGATATAAGTTCCACTACTATAAAATTGTTAGTAAGTGTCTGATTCAAGTACATTGGGAAGGGTATCTTTTTGGGCAAAAATAGGGTCAACATCAAAAAATTTCGAACTCAAAAACTAAGTTGACAGTTACCAGATGAAAGCTCTTGGTCTTGGTGAGATCTCTTTTCAATGGTGCATTTGTTAGAATGATTCAATGGAACCACTTTCCTTGATAATGTTTATCTACTTTTACCACCAATTGATCAGATTCACTCTACCATTTTCATTCTTTGAGACCTTTTGAGGCTATTGTATCAAGAGGGCCTCTGCCTTTTTCAATGATCCCCAATGCCACTGCAATGCCATCTGTTTCTGTTGGTCCCAATGAAAGTGTGGGCTAATGGTGGGTCAAAGGAGGTCAAAGGTCAGTCAAAGGTTGATGTTTTACTCAGAGTGAGTAACAATTTGAAAAAAGGAAAAGCTTTGAAAGGTATTACAAAAAGATACAAAAGATACTTTTGTTTTGTAAAGGATTAGGGTTTTTTGGATCAGGGTTCTCATTGAAAGTTACCTTTCGGTATTATTTTTAAACTGTTCGCCACTGGCCACTGCCCTTTTCTGATTTTCTACATCCAAACGAACAGAGGCAATGATCTATCAGTGGGCATGCAGTCAAGGCTCTCAAAGCTCAGATAGAGGATAGAGCCCAGAGCCCAGAGCTCAGAGCTCAGAGCATTGAGCAGACAACTAACAGGCAACAGGCAAAATAAATACCTAGGAGTATTAAGAGCAACAAGCCCCAGAAACAAAAGACATAAGAGGAAACATATCAACAATCGCCATGGAAGATTCTAGCCGCTACTTTCCTCTCCCCTCCAGTCCATCCACCAAACTTCCATCGGACGAGATGGATGCACAGGTTGCAGCGGATACAACGGGCACGATGGGCGCAGTCGATAGGGGAAACGACTACTATTTATCCCATGCCATTTCCCTCGCTCGAAAATGCTGGAATCATTACGAAAATTACGAGCAAGACCATCAAGATCCAACACCAAAGACCAAGCCGGAGAAGCTATCATTGTACACCGGAGTGCTCGGCCCATGCTGCTATCTCCGCTATCGAATGGCCACTGCCTCCACGGATGGCTTTGCTCAGATGATGGCAAATTTACCTCGGGACAACAAAAACCAATTTAGCAAAGATGAAGCGAAATTGGAATTAATAAGAAACGCATGGGACTGTGCCAATTCCGTTTTAGCTCAGTGCCAGAATCCCACTCATGCCACTAGTGCCGCTCGTGGCTCTCGTCCTTCGCGTGCCCAGCGCATTTCCCTGTTGGAAGGAGAAGTGGTCGGGGCACTCGTCATGAAAATTGTCATTGCCACCGCACTGATGGATGGCGGATTCTATTCTTCCGATTCTAGCGAAACAATGGCATTGCAGAAGGAACTCATGGATTGCAAAACTCAACTATTAAAAATTGGAAAAAATATATCTTCGTCCTCCTCCCCCCTTCCCCCCTCAGAATGCGAAGTGCTCTATGGAAGAAGCGGATACCTCAAAGCCATTCAATTCGTACGAACGCATCTCCATGATCCCACCTTCGGGGAGGAGGTGGTACGTCAGTTGGTGAAGGAGATTTGGGACGAAGGAAAACGAGGTGCAGCTCTTTCAAAGCATGGGACTGCACCGTCAGTGCTGCCAGTACTGCCAGTGATGCCAGTGCTGCCATTGGTATGGGAATGGCATTCGAAAGTGTACCTCGGAGCCGCCCACGGAATAGTTGGCATCCTCCACACGTTGTTGGACTTCCAACACGAGCTACTCAGTATTGATGAACATGCACTGGAGACCATCCAAGAGACGGTGGTGGCATTGAACGAATATTGTTTCGATTCGGGCAATTTGCAAAGCTCCATTGCTTTGGGTACTGTGGATGATTTGGGAGGAACGAGGAAACAAAGCAAACAAAGAGCGGATCGATTGGTTCAATTTTGTCATGGAGGGCCGGGGCACGTTTTGCTACTCGTTCGATTGGTTCGTGCCAAGATGGAATGGACAGAACAGAGGGGTGCGGGGACATCCGAATCATCCAAATCATGTACACCGTGTACACCATGTCCACCCGCGGCCTCCGAACATTCGCAAATCCAAAACCAATTAGATTCGGCGCACCGGGCACATCCCTATCTCACCCAAGCCCAACAAATCGCTCATTCGGTAATCCTCCCCCGAGGACTCTTGCGAAAAGGGGTCGGATTGTGCCATGGCATCAGTGGGAATGCCTATTGTTTTTTGAGTTTGTATCGGGCCACTTCGATGTGGGAGTCGGTGACGTCGGAAATGTCAGAAATGACCGCAGCGTCGGAGGCACGAGTGGGACAAGCGGGGGAAGTGGGGGAAGTGGGAGATGCAGGAGAAAGGGGGTGCGTTCCAGTGGAAGATCCAAAACAGTACTCGCCACATGGCAAAAGTGCCAAGAGAAGGAAACACGATTGCAGCAGCAGAGACGGACGACCGGATTGTTGGTTGCAATACGCCCGTCTCTATGCCAATTTCGCCTTGGACCACTTGAATCAATTGGAACCTATCCCCGATCGACCGTATTCGTTGTATGAGGGATTGACAGGTTTGGTTTGTCTGTTGATCGATTTGGTAGAAGCCACTGGCGTGCGACGGAGTGGGGGACGTGGTGCACAAAATAGTCCACAAAATGGTGTAAGTGGTTCGTCGTCCGCTGTCGTTTGTAAATTTCCCTGTTTTGAGTTTTGACGAGATTTAACGAAGTGGGACGAGTGTGGTCGAGTGTGGACGATAGGAATACGGTGGGATGGTCAGAACCAAGTTCCAATGGCAGTTTTGTTGCACCTTGGATTGGTGGGCGTTGTTTGAAACATTCGTACGATTCGTTGGATAGGATTCAGTATCGTTGTGCGTTTTGGACTTGTACCTCAGATAGGATATCATCTGCGGAAGACCAATGGATTTGTCCTTTGCATAATCATCTGAAACCAAAGCAACCGTGTTACAATCATGATGGCTTTGGATCGGCGTTTGGCAAACGCAATTGAGTAGATGGGGACATGCATTTTATTTGAACCTTTTAGAACTCATCCTTATCGTAAAAATAAGCACTAGTGAGCCTTTTTATAGCTGTAATAGATGACCGTTTCGCCTTGGCTGTAAATGGCGAAAAGGAAAAATGCAGTTGGACCACCAGTCCAGAGAAGGATCGTTTTAGCGGTGCGAAAATCATCGGAACTGACAATGGATCCTTCCAACATTGAAAACCATGCCAGACTGTCACACAAGTAGTTGCATATGCAATTTCAATACGCCAATTGTTGTTTTATTTTAGCGCCTCCAATCAAAATCACTTGCCGTCATCGTTCGTTCGTCCCAAACGAAATGTAACCTCTAGATTCACCGCATCCACCATGCTATGATCTGGATATTGCCTCGGAAGTTTGGTCACTGCGAGTCCCAAACCTCCTTCGCTTCCTGCAGCCTCTGCACTCTCTAAGCTCTCTGCAGCCTCTGGAGCTTTACCATTCTCCACATCTCTTCCATTTCGCTCCTGTTCCAACACTTCTAGAACCAATTGATACAATCGATAATTTCCCATTGGTGTCAAATGGAGTCCATCACTCAGATAGTCTTCTTTCCACCCATCGTACGAGCTGTTCGAGCTATTCGAAGAGTTCGAAACGTTGGAAGAAGATTCCAATGGTGTAGTCACAGGCAGTGGTGTGTTTGGTGTGTTTGGTGCATTCACAGGCAGTTGCATCCCCCTCCACAAATCCACCACGGGAACATTCATCTCCCTTCCTACACGGAGGCATTCGTTTGCATATTGAATTGTCACTCGTTCATTGTCGCGGGAGGCACTTTGTATTTGGGTATCGCATGGAGGGGGTGTGAGTAGAGCTACGGCTATGCGAGATGAAAGGTTGCAATTGTTGCTGTCGGTGCTGTCAGATTTGTCGGTGCTTTTACCGTTACAGTTTCCGCTCCATCCCCGAATCAGTTGTATCATGAACTTTAAATTGTCTCCGTACTCTTGCAGTGGTACGTGATGCCGTGAATGTTTTCCATCGGGAAGGCAGGAGTCGTTGGCCCCATATCCAATGATGAATGTGTACTGTGGATATTTTTGGGTGTGCGCATTTGGTTTTTTCCCTGGCTGATGTTCTGCATTTTCAGAATTTTCAAAATGCAGAACATGTTTGGTGTCATCTTTCATTGGGTCTAGATTGTGCTGGTTGTTTTGAGTTTGTGGCTGGTTTAGAACAGGCTCTGATTTTATTCCACTGGTCTCTTTGCACTCTCTGCTCTCTTTGCTGTCTTTGCTTTCTCTGCCGTTCCTGTCTCCAGCATGCCCATTTTCATGTTCGCGTAGGTTTGATTCTTCAGACGTTTTCTTCTTGCAGAATGGGTGGTAATCGCTATTTTCGTCACATTGTTGTGGAAGCTTCCGCTTGTGAGATTGATCCATTGAACCAGCATTTGGTGAGTGTTCATTTTCGCCATTGCCGCATTCATCAATCCCATCATTTTCATCATTGCCATTCATTTCATTCTCTGTCCCAGAATTGCATTCACTCGTCGTACAAGGCGTACACGTCGTAGATGGCGTACAAGGGGTAGAAGGACCCAAAATCTCCTCCAATATCAAGGGAAGCACCTCCCTCCCCCATTTCGAATTGTACCCATTCATACCGCGATTCACCACGTCCATTTTTCGATTGTATCGGATGGACAGGGCGGTGACCCAACCAATGCCGCCCAGTGGAGCAGTATCATTGTCATTGTTGGAGCGGCTGGAGCGGTTAGGATCGTTGGAGCGGCTGGGGTAGGAGGACGAGCCCTGCTCCGTGATGGAATCCCCAATGAGAACCAGTTTGGGACGGGGGTGGAGCGTAGTGTGATGGAGGTAGGTGTGGGAGGGGACGGGGGGGATGGTGATGGCGGGGGGGATGGAGACTGTTGCCACTGCTGGAACCCCTGACACGTTGGACATGGTGGACGTCATGGTCGCACGCCATATTATTTGCTTTTGATTGGGTTTTGGGTTTTGGAGCTTTGGAGCCTGTAATCGGCTACTACTGTAGTAGGAGTACTTAAGTACAGTAAGTATGGTACCATGCATACCATGCATACCTTATTGTACTTACTATGGTACTAATAATCGGGCCAGGGGTCTGCACCCGAGCTTTTTTTGTTT
>JALLOT010001141.1:0-16086 GCA_036939595.1 Thalassiosira livingstoniorum | reverse complement strand
ATAAATTTTTTCTATCGCCAAAAATGACAAAATACGCCAAAAACTATTGTTTTAGCGAAAATTCACCATGTTCCTGGCGATCGGCTTTTAACAACCCATCATCCAGCTTCCAGCTTCCAGCTTCTTTTAATTTTTCGCCAAATGAAAGTAACAAGACATCTTCGACACATCCATTGGCACCGGAAGCAGAATCAAAGCGCACTGGGCACTAACACATCTAAATATTGTTACTGTTAAAAAGCAAGATGGGTCACTTTATCCATCACAAAAAGTTACGTGCCATGCTGGTGGCATGCTGGATAACTTTTCTTGCAAGTTCCGCGGCGTGGTCCACCCTACCAACTCACGTCGTACCGAGAACGAAATGCACAAATCCCACGGTATCATTTTTATCTAAACCGCATGCATCCAAAAGTCAAATACCCAAATCATCTACTACAGCACTCTTCGGAGGTATTGGCATAGCCAACAATTATTCATGGAAAGAAGAACAATTCGAAATTGAAGTAACCATTTCCAATATACCTCCTGGAACAACAACCAAAGATATCAAATTCGAGTGCTCTTCTACAGGAATTGACTTGAGATTATTAAATGCAGAAAAGGTATTACTCGACGGAGGTAGAAAAATGAGAGGAATCATATCCGTCGATGGAACATTTTGGTCCATTTCCGATGCCCCCCTTGACAAAACTAAAAATCAACAAGAAAAATTGCCACCACTGAACTCAAATCCATCGCAATCGCGACCGAGAGAAATTACAATCAACATTGAAAAACACTTTACTCCCACATCCACGGCTCAAGGTACACAAACATACGATACACTCACAGACTTTGACTGGGGTGGCCTATATTCCAACGACGAAGAGGAAGTGACCTATCGAAAATATGATGAGGCTGAAGAATTGAACGTGAGAGAATATGCTGCCAAGTTGGGTGTTGATATTGATAATTTTGATATGAGTAAGGTGGACAAGACTATGTTTGGTGCTGGATTAATGGACCACGGGAAGGGGGGCGGTAGAGATAATGGGTTTATACCAGGGGTGGCAGGTACAACAGGTGCTACTACAAATGATGGTGCTGAACGGAGAGAAGGTGCTACCAAAGATGGATTTCACTTCAATATTACTAAAGCAACATTAGAGCAACTGACCAGGGCGGGATTGGCAAAAGAAATTGTTCAGCAGGGGGATGGGACGGAGTATGAATTGGACGAAGATAAGGGAGAATTTTCCATGTTGGGCAAGGGTATATCACGGGAGGAGCTTCGTGAGGCGGGCATTGGTGGTACTGGTGTTCCTGATATGTGGCAGCAGAGTGTCCCCGTAGAAGAAGTACCTGGTTTTCAAACGATTGATTTTCAAAGAACTCAGGAAGGTGGATTTATTGAAGATGAAGTTGAAGAAAAGGAAATAAGAGTTGAAAATTCATCTGTAGAATCTGACAAACCATTGGAGAATGCGTCGCAAAATGTACTGGAAGTATGTTCTCCCAAAGACAGTGACCCATACTATGAGGCCAAAGCTGCAGGCAATGAAGGAGATCACGGTGATGATGATGGAAAGCACATCGATCCCATTGATGAACTCACTGTAGCAAAACTCAAGGAAATATTGCGGGCACAAGGTCTCAAAATTAGTGGGACGAAGCGGGTGTTGCGAGACAGACTACGTGAGCATGTAAACTCGTTACTTGAAGAAGAAAAATAGTAGATCAGATAAATTAGTGAAGTCTAGGACGATGATCTTCATTTTGTGAGATGAATAATTATAATTATGATTGGCAATTCACCAGTCAAAACTGAAACATCTTGTAGTGTAAAATGCAGAAGGTGTACATGCACATTTTTTTACCCTATTTTTGTTTGCGCTTTTGAATTCCTACAAGCACTCAAAAACATAAAAGAAATGAGAGAATGGACGTTGAACATCAGGATTCATAAGTAATATGTTACCAGTCTTCAGATTCTTCGATTCGTCTTCATTATGAATTTTGAGGTGCCATAACATGTACTAATTATCATCGATACACAAGATGGATTTTTTTAAAGTTCTATTAACTGAGAATGCCGATGTAAGCTGGAAATAAGGCAACAGGGGTCAAGCCTCGCTATCCTCTCAGCTACAAAGAGAAAGCACCATTTTTTGGTTACACCGTTTCATGTAAGAATAACTTTTGTAGGATAGCATGGTATTATATTTAATGTTCTTGTTGGAATCAGAGGCAGCTGCAGAAGAAAATTGTGCAGCACAAAATATCATAGCATCCGAAAATGTTTTGTTCATCAGTTGGGTGCTAATTTTCCAGGTTGTGGCGGTTTTACTTTAGTCTTCGCCCAAGAGTTGACTGTAAAACGAGTCAGGTTCAAGGAACGTATCACTTTCCTCTTCTGTTTCACTGACCAGGCTGGCGTAAGCTGGTTCGGCAAACGTACCAGCCGTAGCTAAGCGGGAGGTTGCGCTGCTTTTGATCGGTACTCCAGAAATGACGTTCGCAAGAAGGAAGTCGCCTCCCTGCTCTGCCTCGGGAACAATGCTGGCATGAGCTAATTCACCATGTGCACCAGCACTGTGAAAAGTCGAAGGTGAGAGGAGAGGAGGGGCGTCGCTGCTCAGTGGAATTCCCGCGATGACAGTTTCGTTATGTTCTACTTGCCCATGTAGTGCAGAACCTTCAATGCTAGACATTCTGCCAATGATGGCGGCAAGAGGGTCGTCGGTCGGACTTGAATTCGCAGAAGAATTCCAGGGATCAAGAGGCACTCCAGCTGATGTGGATAGTCGAGACAANGCACTCCAGCTGATGTGGATAGTCGAGACAAAGAGTCAATTGCTGTGGCATTTTCATGTGCGTCGCTCTCTTTTATTTGGGGTTGAGTTGACTCGCTCAAGATACCGTCCAAAAAATTCGTTACATTGAAGTTGCTACCCGCGCCTAAAAGAGACTGGACGTCTGGGGCTTCGCTGTGGTACTCTGAGTCATTTGAGTCCAGGATAGGAGGGGTCAAAGATGGTGGAAGTAGTGCAGAAACGTGAGCCGAGTTCTCGCTGGTTTGTCTGGAATTTAAGCTGAGATGAGTTGGAAATAAGGCACTTTCTGTGAGTAAGTTGGTTATCGGTGGTGATGGAATACAATCTGTCTGCATCTGAAGTAACGAAGACTCAGAAAGTTCCATTCCTGGGATGCTTTCAGGCCGGGGAGTGTTGAGAACTGTCCGGTTAGGGCTAGATGGGGCGTCTGCAGCTGTCTCACCCATGAATCCCGGGGGAGGTGCAAGGCCAGGCGGGGGGCGAACATGTATATTTTTAGAACTCGGTGTATGCGGGGTTGATGCCGATGCTTTGTAGCTTGTGTCACTAAGTGGTGATTGAGGAACACTAGAAAGAGGGGGGAAATCAATGTCAGGCTGTTGGGTCAGAATGGGCTGCGATGGTGCCTGATCCAAGTATTGATATCCAGTGTGCAGAGAACTTGGCTGCTCTTTGACGGAGCTCGAAGTTGAATTAGGGGTTTGGGGATGCTTTGCAACAATTTGCTCAGATCCACGTTCATGCTTTAATTTCTGCCGACTGTGCTTCTGCTGCTTAGCTTTTGGTACATCTGAGTGTTTCGACCCGTTGTTTCCTTTTCTGGTCTGTTTTGGATATTTCGCAGGGATGGCCAAGACTTCAATATTCTGTCTCGGGGCAGTATCTAAATCCTTTTGCTCTTTTTCGTCATTTTTGCCGTTGTTGCGTGATTCCAAAATGAAATGATCGACTGCAATTTTAGGGGTGTCAATCTTGTGGTTAGATTTTCCCTTTCCGCCCTTAGACGCTGAGTCCTCTTTGGCTGGGCTTTTCTTGCTTTCCGATCTGTGGACGATAATGGTGAGATATAATATTATGTACAAACATGCAAAAGTAAAGATTCACTCAAATACGTACCTGAGAACACGGTCTTTCTTGACTTGCTTCGCTTCATTTCGCATCTTGAGCTTGCCTTTTGAGTCTGGAGTCTTTGGGTTTTGTTCAGATTGGATATGAACAGCTTTCTCGTTTGAGCTGGGTTGGCTTGACAAGGCTTGGGATTCTTCCTTGGACTTATTTTTTGACAGTTTTTCGAGTGTTGTAGCCTTTGAAGTATTATTTGAAGAACTGACAATGACGGGAGTCTTCGGCTGAGGTTGTGCGGGCATTGAGTCTGTGTTTTTCTTTCCATTGGAATATTTCGCCGGGGGCGTAGCTGGCAACGGAGCAGCTGATTTTGTCTTCCCTTTAGCGACGACAATCTTATCCTGGGGCTGACCTGATCCTTCTTTCTTGGTCAACACAGTGGATCGATTGGTGACGAGAGATTCTTTCATTGTAGCTGAAGAGAGAACAGCATTGTTAGAATTTAGCGAAATAGTCCCATTAGATTGGTATATAGGCTTATTTTGAAGCTGTTTGCGACGAAGTTGGCTGGTTCTTGCGAAGTATTTGAGGCCAGGAGAAAAACGAGAATCGTTGCTGGATGACTGAGAAGAACCAATACCTCTTCTCATGGCTGTCCTCCAGCCTAATCCACACGGGAGTAGACCCAAGTCGTCAGGAATGTTGTCCTCTGAACTAGTAGAATCATCGACCAGGTTGTGTTGGTGAAAGATTGCCTCGCTCAGGGTTTTTGCATGCTGGCTTACATGAGAAAAACGCCTATGAGGTGTGGGGTTGCCATCAACAACTACTTTTGAATGAGCTGCATTCACATTCATTCCTATCCTTTCTCGAGAAAAACTTCCGTCAGGAAGAATACAATGCGTAGGCAGTACCCCTTCTCTTTTGAACCTACTCAAAACAACGTGCTTAGTTTGTTCTTTACCAAGAGCAACAAGATCAGGCGATGTTGGATCTGCACGTGCAAGACACCTACATGTGGATTTCCATTTGCTTCCCTCTTTCAAAATGCCGGCTGGGACGCCAAGAGCAACAAAGAGATCGAATGCAAGAAGCATTAAAAGAAATAAGAAGGTAATGAATGAGAGAGTCGCCTCAGTCGAAGGCTGGGACTTTCTGTTGGAGTCAGTTGATCCAGATAACCCGAACATATTGGACAATGAGAGAGAATTAATTTTTCGAAAAAAATTTCTTGATGGCGGTGCATACGGTGCACAATGCTTGATTTCATCATCGCTCATGTCATACCCAACTAAAAGTTCGACCTTGTCTTTGCGAAATGTTTGCTGCCATGAATCAGCATGTCTTCTAGTAGACGATATATGATTCCTATCTCGGATTTCTAATATGAGAGACGCATACGAAGTCTGGAAAGCACAGTCAGGCCTATGTTCGATGAACAAAGTTTTATTTTCGTGCGGAAGAAGCGTAAAGCCGTCATTCAGATTTTCCTTGTTGTGTATGTTGTCACCATGAAGAAGTTTTGACGACGGACGTACTGTATTGAAAAAATATCTCATCGAATCGAACCAAGTCAAGAACAATTGGAGCCAGGAATTGTGAGGCACATCATCGCAGCCTAAAAGATTGAATTTGCGTGTAGAGCACTTGGCAACAAAATCAGAACTGGTACTTGCTCGAGAAAAAATACCAAAGAAATTGCGGCGGAAGTATAGAGTAGGGTGAGGCCTCTTATGGGTGAAGTGCTTGATTTCGCTAGATGCCATGTATATTTTACTGATATCCATAGCAAAGTCACCATCATTTGACACAACCACACCTTTTACTACCGGTTTGTGGTCCGGTGGAGCGCTACCAGGAAATACCAAAGCGGAACGGCCGTGCCGAAATTCAACGTCCCCTCCGTCATCAGACTCATCGCTTTGGTCCAGAAAAACTAAGCTCTCCCAGCCACCCTTCCCACGAATTTCTAATCGTTCAAATCCAGATAAACTGTTTTCGATGTAGATGGAGCTATTGAAATCGCCACGACTTGGTGGGCGAAAGTGAATTGGGCCCAATTCAGCATTGCCGAATGGAGGAATAACTATTTCACTGATACCGGTCCGCCCAATCGAAAACGCTGGAGGGTCAATCATACCAAGTATGCCCTGAGGCGTATTTAAGCCTCTTGGAAGAGTTCCGTCGTGAGGGCGACCAATAAGAGTAGTGCCGTCGCCACTAGCAGACCCGATAGGGCTGTACTGCTTCTCTTCTCCACCAGAGTCGCTGCCTTCGTTTCGAAGTCCACATCGCCTACCACAACCTAAGACGAAGGCAGAGATGGAATGGAGTGCTGGGTTGACAAGACTCACAAATGCACCCGCTCCAGATTTGATGGTTACATTGTGACTTGCTGATATGAGTTTTCCTTCATCATCCGACATCCAATAACTACCACCCGTCCACCATGGATGCACATCACCTGGCTTTTTCTGAACGAATACATTTCCTTCTTTTGCGTTTGGGTCACTTCCGTCGTCAAAACACGCAGAAAGTTTTACACGGATACTCGTGCCCGATGGGTTTGATATTGGTACGTAGAGGCTTGCAGTCTGTGCTACATGAACGGTATCAAACTCAAGAACTCTGACAGAATCGACTTGGTCTCCATTGAATAACTGGGGGATTTCAAGAGCACTTTGCAGCAAAATAGACGACACGGGTATTGAGAGTTGCAATGGATGACTTTCGTGGTTCTCGCCACTTTTAACACCTCTGTGGGGTGCAACATACGCAGTCTTTGCTCTGATATGACCAGTGACGACATTCAACCCAATTGCTTCGATATCTCCCCAAGCTTTTCGTGCCTTGTCAAACATTTCAATAAAGGGATACGGCACATATCTATGATCTCTCTCATGTGCAATATTTTCACCGGCTTGATCAGTAGATTTTGAAACTTGACGTGATATTGAAGCAACAAAAGTTTCATGATTGAATGAGCAAGGCGAGGCTAAAAACGAATTTAATAATCATTTCCTTGCACTTCGTACCTTGTTGATCTTGGGAGGAATTTAAATCCACACTGTAACGACCAGACAGAAAAGAGACAACGTCACGGAGTGCCGCAATTGCATCATTTTTTATCACAATCAATTTACTCTCAACAAACTCTTGAGAAAAAGATTGCAATATAGGAAGACCACAACCAGGAGGCTGCACAGTGTCACTTCTTTCGAGCCATTCTAATGCGCAAGAAAAGAAATTATTGCTGTTTGAGGAATATGAACAAGTCATGGCAGAATGGACTTCACCAATTGGAATTTTCGTAGGTGAATGCATCGATGACCGCTGCTCATTATTATTTTGCACTGTTAGAAGCGTCTGAGCTGCACTGATGCTTTGAGATCTTTCTGTTGAATTGCTAGATGATAGGCGTACTTCGAACCATTTGTTACAACTCCATATCTCCTTTAGATAAATATCTTGCGAGAATGTGCTTTCAAGCCAAAGAGGTACTCCCTCGTGTTCGCCACTTCTATCGGAGTACGAAGTCATCGAGAGAGGGTCTCGGATCGATAGAGGAATCTGGATTTTTAGTGGCATCGCATCATTTTTTGGTGATAACTGCTCAGAAGGACTCGGATTCTCTGATGAATGTAGGCCGTCGATTTGATACATGACATGTGGTGGTTTCAGCATCAGTTGCCCGACAAGCGCGCTATACGTCAAAACAATGGGCATTGCTTGACCGTGATTTGTTTCGAAAACCAGACCAGTAGCAACAAAAGAGGTGACATCATTCTTCAGACGAGATACATCAGGAGCAAGTAGAGTGATAGTGAACCGCGCAACTCCACCAGGAGGAATAACCCAAGATTTTGTGGAAGATTTTCGACTAGTCATGTCATCTATATAGGCTCCATCAGTTGACAGAACAAAACCGCAAGAACACTCCAAATCTTCATGTTCCAGTCCGATCAAGTGGGACTCGCGAAACACAGATTTATTCTGGAACGTATGCATCAATGCTTGACGTCCAAATAGTGATTTAAGCTCATTTCCATTTGCCCGAGGACTTAACGAAATATCAGCTTGATACTTCATTTTGGAAAAAAAGTTCAGAGCCGACGGAGAATGAGTTAGAAAGTATGCAATGTCCTCTTTTTGTTCCGTGTTTAACTGCTTCAACGAGTCAAGCATCATGCCTTGAGTGATTCCAATAGATAGGTCCATGTTGTCCAAAGCTGATGATGACGCCGTGACCTCGACGGCAGCATGATTCAGATTCGTCAAAAATATTGACCGTGTTACAACATTGCCCGCACCGATGGCTCCGAATGGCATAATGATTGGGTGCATGGTGAGGTATTCACTTGGCCCAGAGAGTAAAGAATTGAAGTAGGACTCAACAGGTTCTGAACCTTTGGTCGAACATGAACGTGATTTGGACTTCTTTTTGCGCTTTGCACGATGTAGCTCCAATATTGCATCTTTAAGCACGCCGCCCTCTTGGGTGTTTTCTATCCAATCATGTACACATGGCATCCCTGTAGTTGTGATCACAGCACCATCCTTTGTCGTCAAACAGTCTTTGTTTAACATACCACCGTCAGGAAGTTCCATATCCACAATAAGCTCTCCGCTATAAACAATCAAAGGCAGTGATTGCTTTCCAACTTTGTCGGTTTCTAAGGAAAGTATACATTTTTGAGGGGCAGGTCCGAAGTGGTTGTCATTGGGTTGAAACTTGAATCGAACATTCAACTCTTTCCAACTCCCGTCTTTGTCTGCTCGAGGCCACTCCCCATCACGTCCTCTACCAAAAGAAGGAATGGAAAAATGCTTCTTACAAAAACCTCTGTCATTTCCTGCGTCACCGATGAACATTTTTGTGATAGAAATTGGAACCCCAAAATTATTTGTAATTTCAAGTTCCCTGTCATAGTATTCCGGGTTCTTCCCATTTGTTCGTTGCTTTTTGGTTTTTGAATCATTTGGTGGGAGCATAGAAAAATGGGTGGGAAACAGGAGAGAGTCGGTGGAAACACCGAAATTCCCTGGAAGAATTGCTCCGCGGAAAGGAATATCTGTCACATAGTCCTGCTCCCACAAACTCTCGGAAAGTAGCTCTTGCTCCCACTCATGATAAGTTATATTGGTTTTCTCCGATACACGCATCACAACATGCCCAGAATAAGAATATGCTGTTTGCTCTGGCGATACGATGAACTTGCACCAAATATTTATTGGATATTTAAAAACAGACTGAGGGGGAAGGACCATCTCGTGAGGGAATTCCAGTGTTTCTTTCCCATCTCTTTCATTCGTTGATAAGTGCATCATTTGGACTCCTGAAAAATCCACTCCCACATCCAGTCTATGATCAATATTCGCTGCTTCCGTGATGTTGTCATTGTCCTCAAAAGTTTTTTCTAACGTCACTGAGATGTGCATCAGCCTCAGTGGCTTATCCGAATGATTGATCACGTTGATTGGAACTCGGATCAACCTAGACCCCGCTGTGAATATTCCAAAGTTTACTCGTTGTGGTGAAGTACTCACAATTGTGTCAACAAAATCGTCCCATTCAGGGTCATATGCTTCCACACGCTGCTGCTGCTCCAGCTGCTCCTGCATCTGTTGCGTTGTGACGGCTTGAACTTTGTTGGATGCATGATATGTTTTAACTATCGATAACGGGGATTCGGATCTGTTACTATTACCTGCATCCATCAAGACTTTCGATGCCATGACATTCAAAATGTTGTCCCTCACAATACGGATATTGCCAACAGTGTTGACACTTCTAGCGCCATGAACAACACCATTTCTACCGCTATTGGGTAAAAAGTCCAGCCCGATAGAAAAAGAGCCAACACTTGTCCTCACCACAAAGAATCCCAAATCTTGGGGGGATGATAGCATGCTCCAACTGATGTGGTCATGGAGCAGACGAATGGATGCAACGTAAAAATTATTCTCTCCCGGAGGTATTTTCCAATGAGAATTGAGTAGAGGATAAAAAGTAGTTTCATCTGACGACAAATAACTTTCTTTCCGCGATGGATTGATCTCCACACGAACAACATTTGTCTTCGTAGTAAAAACCTCCCAAATTTGAATCTCATCCTCCATTGATGGATTGTTCATAAAGATGTTGTAGATAAATGGTTGTTCTGAATCAGTCTCGCCCAAAAATAAATCCCCTTCGTCCGTTGTTGGTGTTGTGTTCCTCCGCGCATACCAGCCCCCTCCCCCATCTACAAACACCAAATTGTTTGGAAGCCCATACTCATACTCCGGCGAAGAAGGGGAGCACACATAAGGGACTTTCATTTGAAGAAAGCCCCAAGAAGTATTTGCCGATAGAGTCTCATGGATTCGTCTTTCCTCCGAAAGTGGCAATTGGTAGGCAGGATGTATAGCTTGGTCTATCGGTTCTGAAGAGGCTGCATATCGATGTCCCCATGCATCTTTCGCAATATCGGCAAAGTCTTTGCGTATTGCTTCATTGCGCTCACATGAATTAACAGAGCTGGCATTTCTAGACTCGTAGGCGCCACATAATGACATCGAAAACATACTCCCCAAAAGTTGTTCATCAGGCGGTGATGCCAACGATGATAGTGGCGACGACGGTGGAGGAGGTTCTGACTTGGGTGATAGAGGAGAGTGGAATCGGTGATAGGATGTTGCTCCGTGATATTTACGCCAATGTGGAAATACTGACACTGGTATTGTGGTCGCAGACCCTGGAGGTAAGTGTAACTTACGCTCTAACGAATAATCGTCATGAAAAAACTGGGGTGGTGGAACCTGTTGAGACGCCCCTTCCACTATTACGTGCCCATCGGGGAAGACAGCAGAGGGCTCGATGTGAGCGGAGTGTATCACAATATTATCAGAAGGATGCTGTGGTTAAAAAGAAGGAAGATGATGTCATGAGGCCAAGAAGGATGCACAAAGCACTGGTTTCAAATAATCATATGAATGATAAGTTTCAATTTGCACCCGATATTTTCTTCTCCAAGAAGGTGACCGTTTCCCAATGAATAACGAGTCATTACTTCACTTAGAGCTGTAAGTTGGATACACACTACTTGGCCTCGATATGGTAAGCAGCAATACTTGCCCCTCAAAGTTCCTCAAGTCACACCAACCCATCACGATAAAATATCAGCAAGCGTTAATCGTCAACACACGTCAAGGGAGGACGCATTGTTGTGTCCCAAAAATATTTGGTGAAGCAGACATCAACAAAGAAATAGAGGGTGTTTGCTCTCACACGTAAATGATGCCAGACGATTGCAAACATCAAAGAATTTCAGAACACTCACAAGGTTTGTAAATTCCACCAAAGAGAATGTGCAAGACGGCGAAGACCCCTTTGCGTGCCCTAACACTGTCACTTTAAATGTTTCGGGTTGGGCCGAAGAAGGATCTGCCACATCAGGGCTATTCCCTGAGTTGGGTTGGATGCCATTGGCATTGGAGCCGCCGGCAGAGCTGGTCGCGCCAGAGGAGGCTGATACTCCTGTGATGCTTGCCATAGAAGTCACCGATGCCACTGAAACTACCGTAGCCATCGGCAGTGATGAAGTAGAGGCAGAATTGCTCGCCATTGTAGCTGCTGTCATCATCACACCATGGATGGCTGCAGTGGATGCCGTGGACGTTGAGGACGCCGCGACACCTGGAACTCTAGGAACTCCACCTCCACCCGCACTAAACACTCCGGCACCAATCAGGACCAGCATCAATGATGGTGGAAACGATGCCATGATGGCGGCTAAGATGATGGGGATCAACCGCTTCATGTTGTTGCATGATAGAGGGGTCGGATGTTTATGTGGAGATTGTTGTGGTTGTAAGTAGGTAAGTAAGTATTGTAGGTACTAGGATCGTCGTCTTCTGTCCGCTTGTTTTGCCACCTCGCCTTCCGCCTTTCCGTCGTTGCTCTTTGCGATTTTGTCTCGTTGCTCTTGATGTTGTTGGTTTTTGGGGGCTGGTGGTGTCGGTGGTATCCATCCCACCTTTTGGGGAAATTGTCATTAATTAGCAGTTCCCAGGAATTGATTTTGAGGATGTGATGCCCTCAGTATTATCATAAGTACAAGCAGTACAAGGCAGGTAGTACTTACTATATGTGATTTGTGTTTGACTTCTTATTCCATGTCCAGTATTAAACTTGTGATTTAGTACAGAAGGTAGCAGATTATTACATTGTCAGTAGCAAATTTTAAAGGTAAATAAGATCTCTTAGGAAAAATCATTTTCAAATAATTTTTACAAAGTTAAGAAGACCAAACCAAATTTAGACAATGAGATTCGCAACCAATTGCCTTTTCTACCTACTAGCTAGGGAGCTTGATGAGGAAGAAAAACAAAATCGTCGCCACTCTCGCTACTTAAAAAAGTTCTACAACTCTTTGAACGATGAAGAGCGCCGTTGGAGGGAAAGGCGGATCCCACGCTGTGCATTGGTTTCTGTGCAAAGGAGTGGTTGGTGCAGACTCCTAGCCTCTGAGAGTGACCAGGCCCTCATCACTTTTACTGGCTTGGAAAACAAAATCTTCCGTGACACCTGTGCTGATTTTGCTCCCTTTTTTGATGATTATTCCCCATTTATTGGGGAGAATGACGGTTTGATTCTGTTGAAATCAACCAACAGAGGAAGGAAGCGCAAAATTCGCCCCAAAGACTGTCTTGGCCTAACCCTTGCTTGGACTCACACTCGTGGATCTATGATGGCACTTCAGATGATATTTGGTATGACATACACAAATTTGTCTGTTTACCTTCGATTTGGCCGTAGACTTTTCGTTCAGTGCTTCAAAAATGATGCAAGAGCTCAGATTCGAGTCCCATCAGATGAAGAAGTGAGGGAGTTCCAGCATGCTGTTGGGCAGAGGCACAGCAGCTTACATGACGTATTTGCAACAATGGATGGCCTGAAACTTCAACTGCAGGCAGCAGGGCATGCGGATGTTCAGGAGAGGTTCTATAATGGTTGGACTCATGATCACTATGTGTCAGGAGTGTTTGTGTTTTGTCCAGATGGTACCATCTGTATTTGCTTTTTTAATGTGCCAGGATCAGTCCACGACAGCATGATTGCCGAGCTAGGAGGCATCTATTCCAAGCTGGAGGGTGTTTACGAGAGAACTGGTGCCAAATGCACCGTGGATTCTGCATTCTGTCTTCAGAGAAAACCCTATCTGGTCAAGTCGTCCCAAGACAACATCACGGCTAGTGAGGGGATGCCATTTTCTGAGCAGTGTGCTCAAATTATAAAGCAGCTACAGGCCACTTCAATGAGGCAGTCTGCAGAATGGGGGATGCGCAGAATACAGTCATCATTCCCCCGCCTCAAAGACAGGTTTGAGTACGATGAGAGAGGTAAAAGACATGTGACTCTCAAATTTATGATCTTGCTGTATAATTTGCGTGCCAGACTTGTTGGAATAAATCAAATTAAGAATGTGTACATGACACACTTGGAAACTGATGCCAACAAGGCATTTCTTCTAGACGATAGCCTTTTTAACTACTCCTACTAAGAAATGTTTTGTTTTTAGACTTCTGTTATTTCGAACGCTTGTTTGTATGTAGGTGTTACTTTGAAAGCACTACAACAATTGGTTTCATGATGAAATGAGAAACACAACTTAGAGATTGCGCTACAATCAATCATTGTAAAATTGAGACTCCAAACTAATCAAGAGCAATCAACAGATAGATCTATTTTAACACAGACTTGTTTTGTTAAATCATTGATACTGTAACTAGTTTAGTCGTTGAACTATGATTAATCCTCCTTGCGAACGTCAGTAGATTCACCATCATGACGATCCGCATTCGCAACATTGTTTGCCGAGTTGTTGCCGTCGCAATTACTATGCACGATCATCATCATCAGCATATGCATCATTTGCTGCTGCTGCTGCTGCTGCAGCATCATTTGCAATTGTTGCTGCTGCTGCTGCATTTGCTGGGCGACCTGTTGCATGTGCATCTCACAGGTCATTCGGATCTCTTCGCGACGGAGATCATTCTCGTGAGCACGATCCTTGCGTTCACTCTGCTGTGTCAACAGCATGACCTCCATGAAGTTGTTCATGGATGAGCCATCGGTTCCTGCACGGTTGGTCCTACGCGACATCATGATGGATCCGGGTGCACGACGAGCACCGGACGGAGGAACAGGAGAAGATCCTCAAGATGATGCAGCAGATCTAGTCACAGCTCCACGTCCGGCACCATTTCCACCCACATTAGCTGCAGCAACATTCCCACCCGCATTAGCTGCAGCAGCGTTGGCAACAGGATTAGCTGCGATGGCATCATCCGCGACAACATCTCCGTCCGCTCTGACTACACCGGCAGCAGCATCTACTCCCGCATTCGCAACTACGACATTTCCGCCTCCATTTCCAATTGGAACTCCTCCATCTGCATTTTCGAGATTGCCATCGAATCCTCCATGAGGAGGTGGATCATCATCTTCTTCTTCTGTTGCGCCAGTTGAAGCATCAACAGATTGAGAGATGAGACCTTTGAGTCTCTTGGCAGATCTCACCTCTGGTGGGCAGTCCGGATCGCCAGTGGGAATTGTCCTACGAGACAACTCAAGAAACTTTCTTTTGAGTTGTTCACCTGTGCACTCCTGCGCTTCGTAGTCGGCACAGTGTACTTCGGCGATTCTGTTCCAATCTGCGGTGGTCAATGGGGGATTGTCTGTCTCAATGCCCAAAAAGTTTAGGCATTCATCATGACGAAATGCCAATCCACGGCTGCGCCTGGGGGGAGGGGCAGGGATGGCTAGAGGGGGAGGATGCACAGGAGGCGGTTCGTTGTTGGCGGACATGGCAATAAAAAATGGTAGTTCCCTTTAAGTAATTTTAATTTTGGAGGCACTGGCATCTGATCCTCTCAAGACGGGAAGATGAAATCCCAACCATTTTGATGACGTTCATGTTTACCGCCGAAGCACAGGCGTGAATTTAGGGAGAATGGGTGGCTGTAGGCGAAGGGGGACAAGGAACATGGGTTGACGTTCGTATGTACATGCGCAATTGTATGGTGGTTAGACCAAAGTAGTACATTCGTGACAGAGACTGCCAATGGGATGAGATGGTGAAATTGTTGGGTCAAAACATGGCTTTGTTGTGGGAGCGTGTGCAAGCATGATTTATGAGCTTTAGGTAGAACTGAGAGCTGAGAGCACTGAGAGCGAGGGGATGCATTTTTTCAGCAATGTTCAATGGAGCCAAAAGAGGTGTTGCTCTGAGCTATGTAAAAAATCATTTCAAAATGCTGATTATTATTGGTATTACATAGACGTAGACTACTTCATAGAATTTTGAGGTTGGAGTATTTACGACATGAAAAATTTGATGAGTGGGGGGGGGGTACTCATCAAATTTTCCAATTTCTACTCCTACGACGGGAGTATTTACACAAATATATTTAAATATGATTAGGGATATGTGAAAAAGCTGATTTGTGAAAATATCGGACAGGCTCCAGTACCTAAGTATTATTGGCACGCAGCAGCTCCGAGCTTCTTTTGGGCCTACTTATCAAACCACTTCAAATTTGCCACTCTAATTAGAGTAGTAAGTGCTATTATGGTAAGTACTACAATATTCTGCATACAGAAATAGAAAGAATCTGATTGATAAGTAGATAGGATGTCATGAGGACCCCTGACATCAGCTTTACCACAAAACACTAACTAGTGGACAGTAGTTGCAAGCTTTATTTTGAGCACACATAGCTTAAAATATAGTGAATCAGGTTGTGGCGGCGATGAGCACTCCTTAGCCCCACACCCCCCATTGGACCCCAAACAAGTGCATTGCTTTCATCAATAGTATCAACACTAAAGCACTAACACCTTGTTTGGACTGGTTGAAGCCATTAATGAGATGCAGGGTAATTCCAAATTCCAAATTCCAAATTCCCTGCTGATCTCTCTACTAACCAAGTAGTTTCATAATCTCTTAGTATAGTCAACTATGATAGACTAGCTTGGTATTCTATTAGTTGCTGGGGTTATGGTACCACCACCAGGATGTGTGGGTGCAACAATTTGCTTTCCGTCATTGCCAACAGGCCACCAGAGCTGATAATCGCCAACGACGGTTGTCGTATTCACGAGCATCACGTTCCAAACAATGAACTTAAACTTAGCAACAGAGGGGTCAAGCTCAAATGG
>JALLOT010001140.1:0-16073 GCA_036939595.1 Thalassiosira livingstoniorum | reverse complement strand
AATAAATTTATTTTCACTCAAACTCTCAAATGACCATCTAAAAAAATGGGGATTCCTGATAATTTAAAATGGTCATTACAAAGCAAACTTTCCTGGGGTCCCAGTACAACAAAAAATGTAAAAGATCAGTATCTTGCTACTTACTAGGAACCTACCCTAATTGTAGGTGAAAGTGTTTTGACCACACTTTCAATCTCAAGTGTATGCACACTTTCAAAGGGTTTTTTCGAGTGTGTCTACACTTTCTATTTTGGCCTTGGGTATACACACTTTCAAAAAATCATATCCCTACCTAGGTAGTAAGGATACTTATGTACCTACTTACCTTTTAAGTCAGTGGTAAAAACAAGGTGAATTTGTCTGACGTTAGAAATAAACATAGAGGTCACCACACTTTCAGGGCTCAAGTGTATATACATTTTCAAACGGACTTCCAAAGTGTATGCACACTTTCTAGGGGCATGTATGGATTCACCTACAATTAGGGTAGGTTCCTTTCTTTAGTTTGCGACTGCATGCATGCATGACTGGCAAGGCTGTGCATCGGCAGTAGCCTCCAGTGAGTGGCTAGAGGAATCTACTCCAAGCTTTTTGCGTAGCTTAGGTATCTTTTGGGGCGCATGTACCAGAACAAGTAGATACATACCAACTTAGGGCGCGCCACAAATTCCACAAGAAGAGCAAAAAATGCTCGAGTGGTAGCGCGCGCGTAAGGCTACTATGCTAGTAGAAACTAGCTAGTATGCATAGTAGAAGCTAGCAAGTTTGAAACATGCCAAGGCAGGTTTTAAAACTTGACAAGCAAAACTCTCATTCTTTCAAAAATGGCGTCGATGAAAGCCATCGCCGCCTGAAATTTCTTTTTCAAACCAACTTCTACCAACACATACTCCAACAAATACACCAACACCTCAACAACACGGTAAGCAAAAGCGAACGAATACTATGAGCTGAAACTTGGCGAAAGCAAGGGCCTGGACGAATGAGAATTCGCTCCATAGAAAGAAATTCCATGGATTTCTGGGGGTGCTGTGTCATTGCCTGAAAGGGCCGACCAGCTACCTTCCAACTTCCACCATTGCCAGACCATTCACCATGAGTGTTTGTGACGACAGAACTACGATTTCGTATGCCCATTGCAACGCCTTTTTGCATTTGTCTGATGTTCTTGCAGACCGTTCGCTATTCGAAACTCTGCTATGTCATGGAAAACTGTTCGAAAATCCTTTTCACAAGAGAAGGTTGGCAAGCTGCTTCCAAAAGTACCGCCATTATCAATCAACGATTCAAATCGTTTTTCTTTTCTGGCACAAGCCTTTCTATTTCTATCTCTACTACCACTGATACAAATCATTTGGTTTCAATTTCTAAATTTTAGGTATAATCCTACAATCTAAGTCTCACAACGAGCGAACTACAAAGATGGCAGAACTTTTCTCAAAATCGAAGCCAGCTCCTGAAAAATGGGACGGTTCCAGAACTGGCTTCCTCACAAATTCGAAAGAAGAAGTGATGGAGATGATAATTGACAAGAATATTGCTGGGCTCCTATTCATCAATTCCACGGGCGACATACAACAGATCTACTTTCCAAAAATCATCTCACCCGATGATGGAGCCCCAGACTTCATAATTGCAAATGCATCCGACGAGCTAAGCACTTTTAACCCAGTCAAAGTCCCTCTGGAAGTGCTAGATTACACTTTCAATATCATGACAGATTCCAAAGTTGACGCGAGAGTCAAGAGAACCAAGATGCCGTCTGATTTTCTAGACGAAACAAAATTCAAGAAAGGGAAGAACCAAGTCGGGTTCACCTTACCTTCCGCTGCTCCTTTCCCCTTTGGGTGGACACAAATCGATGGCAATATCAAAGATGATGAAGTCCAACAGGCCTTTAAAGGACTAGGCTCCGAATACGAATTCTGGGGGCTTGCTATGCTCCATGCCCATAAAAATTTTCAAGACCTTGGCGAGGTGAAGGACAATATCACGAATAATGGCAAGGAGAACGAATTCTTTGTCTCTGACTGCGGAGAGCAGCTCGAAATCCCAACGAACTCACCATATAACACCATCTCATTGGTCTCTGCAAAGAGAATGAAGGACGAGGTCAAACACCTGCTCGATGTTTTTGGTAAGCCATCAACGCCAGCAACTACATCATCTGTTTCATCCGATGCGTCAGTCTCTTCCGACACCTCGGGCTCAACAAAGCAAGTACAAAATGAAATCAAGCACATCATTGTGAGGGAAGATGACACAAAAGAAAAAGAAGATGCTGCCTTCGGAAAAGGCAAACTCGGAGCCTTCCTCGTCGGCGCCCGCATCAATTGGGAAGCCGTAAAAATTTCTGGAGCCACTGCCCCAGTCTGGTCAACTAGCATGGAGGCTGTATTCAATACCAAACCGATTTCAGCCCGTCCAAGGAGCCTCAGATCTCTCCTCGAGTCTGCATTGAAAAAGACGGATGAGTCTGACATAATTCAAGCAACGAGCCTATTCACAACGCAGCGCAGCATCCAAATAATGCAGACATCCTTCTGCACACTCTACCTTAATGGCGAATTTGGTAGAGCGGAAATGGACAGTTCGGAAACAGAGGCAAATGTTATCACGATTGCATCCCTCTTTCCGCAACAGGTTTCAAGTCAGCGAGTACAAGACATAACTAAGCAGGAACAACTCCGTCATAATGAGCATCTCATGGGCGTGCCCGACTCACAAAAGGGTAAAAAACGCACCTCTATTGAAAAATCAGGTTCTCTAAACACTGCAACTGACTGCTCCTCCACACTCGTCAATCATGTTGCCGTCATCGCCGGCACGGTGAAGGTGTCTGAGATGAAGGGACGAGAGCCAATCATCTACCAGTGCCTGGTAAAAATGATCCTCTTCCTAAACTCTGCTAAATTCCGCAATTGGGTTAACAAATTCTCACCAAAAATGCCCCAACTCCCAGATGTAATCATCGGCTATGCCGATAGAGTCTTCTGCCAGGTAGCCGAAGGAGCAAGCCACTTCGAACATTTGAACTACGCCCGTTTCAACACTTACCATCTCATCGACATGGATCTCTATCTCGGAGCGGTACGGAACACAAAGAAGTTCATCGATCATTTCGAGAACTTGATGCTGGACAACGTGCCCGAGACTCGTATCCCGGACATCACTCCAGACCACAGAAACCCCAAGCTCATTGAGGCCAAGAAGGCAAGAACAGAGCCTCAACCAGCCAAGCCGACTCCAAAGGAAGCGGACCCATCATGCGAATATAATGACGATGCTGCAGCAAAGCCAGATAAGGAAAAGAAAAAGTTCAAAACTCGCAGAACTTCCCCAAAGTCCACTGATTATAAGAAGAAAGGCATTCTCAGGATGTCAAAAGAGGCGAAATATAGTGACGTCTTACCTCCAGAAGGCCTAAAAAAGAAGCCTTGCATCGGATGGACTTGTCTGGGCAGAGAATGCAACAAACCTTTCGGTGAATGCGATTTCGACCATGCCCCTTTTCGCAAGTGGGACAAGGCAGATCGCGATCTAATTCTCGACCACATCTTGAAGTCCAATGGCAAAGTCTGGATCGACAAAAAAGAACTCCTCGCATCAAAGGTCGAAATCAATGATGAGCATAAAGCTATCGTCGGGGATGAAAACGGAATCACTGGTATGTGATTCTCTTTCAGACTCACCTTCTAAAACACCAACAAAAGAATGGTTTCCTTCATGTTTCCATAGCATTACTATGTTTTTGGATGAAGAGTGGTCTGCCCTAATCTGATTTATCGTTTGTCTTTGTTTGTATATCATGCCTTTTAGCTGATAATGGATGCCTGCCGATCGTGACAGCAATTGATGAACTACTGCATAAAAAAATAATAGTACCTACATGTCATAGAAAAAGAAAAGAGGTGCCAGATAATTTGAGCAATTGTGCAGAAGTTAAAATTAGTGTTTGTTCTAGTGATATTCAACGAAAGCCAAAGAAGCTAAACAAGCAGCAGAAGCTTACAGTTCTAGAGGAGTACCAACAAGAGTTCTCCAATGATGAAAGATCAATAATCGCTTCCAAAAAAGGTGAGAACTCCATCATTTATCCTTCCAAAGCTGAACTCTACCGACAGTGTGCGATGAAGCCAGATCTCCGTCACCAATTTTCAGTCGAGCCAACTCTCCACAATGTCGCCCCTCTCCTAATCAAGTACAAGTGGTTGTCAAAAGAACAAGAAGCATCATTAGCAGCAGCAGACGATGATTTCAAGACAATGATAAATGAGATTCACCAGCTGGAGGGTTTGGATTTCACTGCACTACGAAAACCACGGAAGAACTACGAGAGCCAGCAGCAAATAGATCCACAAAGGGTACGCCAGCTTGCAGCTTGCATAATCCACTATGACTTCGACCTGGGCCTGGCAATCAGATTCATGAACGGAGAGTACACCGGGGCGGATAGAGATGTTAATGCACTACTTCAAAAAATAGAAGAACACATCCCACCAGACGACCTCAAACACATAGAAAGAATACTTACAGAAGGTTGTCCGTACGAGATCAACTATAGGATGAAAGCGTCAAACAAAATGAAAATGATCAACCGCGGCAACCAAAAATCTGTACGGGACCATCCAGAGATTGTGAGTAAAACTATGAATAAAGAAGAAAGATACAACCATGTCTTACCTTTTCCGGCATGGTTGGTTAAATTCCTCTGGACGGTGCACCACGTCCCGCAAGGAATGAATTTGAAGCCGGGGAAGAATCCCAGATTGGTCTGGGATGGAAGCACAAAACTCGACCCAGACGATGTGGTCATGAATGAGATAACGCCGACAAAAGATGAAGCGCCAATAACATTCGGTCAGACGAAGAAAAAAGTGATGCAATACATATATAACACAAGAATCTCTTACCCACAAACAGAGATCCTACTCGCCATGGCCGACGTCAAGGCATGCTTTCGGTACCCGAGGATGAACCCGGATGCTGCGGGAGCTTTTGCCTTCGTTATCGATAGCATTCTCTTCGTCCCAACGGCAATGGTTTTTGGGTCGGTAACGAGTGCATCTAGCTGGGAGCCTTTCAGAAGAACAATTGAAAAAATGGCAATGGTTTTCTTCGATGAGAACATGTTTGACGAAATACACGAAAACTTTATTGAGTTAATATCATGGGATGAGACTCACAAGGGCGAGCACCAATACACAAGAGCAACCCCTTGCAAAGTTAACGGTGACGTGGTTGACTCAAAGGGAATACAACTCCCCATCCCGGGCCACATTTATGTCGATGACTGCTTAATAGCCGCAGCGGGAAAGGAGAACATGGTTAGAGCTCTCAAGGCGGTTATTAAGGCAATTTTTCTAGTCATGGGTGAACCAAACGAACAAATAAGACAGTGCCACCTCGCTCTCGATAAATGGAATGAGCTCTGCGTATCCCATTGCCAGACAATGCTGGGACTCACCTTCAACACCCGCCTAATGACCATTGGCATCACCCGAGAATATCTAGCAGAAGTAAGAGCAATTATTGCATGCGAATGGGGAAAGAATGTAAGATTTTTTACTATCAAAAAAATTGAAAAATTGGCAGGCAAACTTGGACGATTAGGCGAGGCAGTCCCATGGGTCTTTCACCTTATGCCACACATCTACACCTCGATTGCATCAGCTCTCAAGACGAACAAGGAATTCATGCAGGCAACCTCAAAAAAATTTAGGGAAATGATCAAGCTGATCAAAGAAAAGGAGCAGCATGGAGTCAAGGAACAACTCCACTACATTAACTTTGCGATAAAGCAAGTGGCACAGAAGCAGCACAGAGTGAATAAGCAATATTTCATAAATGACACTCTCCGCCAGGAGATAGATCTCATCTACCAATGCTTACAAGACAATTCAGGAGTTAATTGGTACTCACCTTTCGCCCACATGATTGAGCGGATGCCATCGGCATCAGCTTTCGGCGATGCCTGCCTCACTGGAGGCGGGGGTTTCTCCATCGACCTTGGTTTCTGGTGGCACCTAATCTGGCCAAGCTCAATTTACAAGAGGACAAAAAAGTTCATCAAAAATAACAAAAGAGGAGACCTCATTAGCATCAATGTTCTCGAGTTCGCCACAATAGTAATCAACTATGCAGCAGCACTTACAGTTTTTGACGAGATCGGATACGAAGATGACCCGCACCCAGTCCTTCTGAACTGGGCCGACAATACAAGCAGTGTCAGATGGACGAATCATGCCTGTATGTCATCCATGAACGGCCGTGCCCTCGGACGCCTCTTCTGTGGCTTATTGTTGAATAAAAAACTTGGCATTAACTCCAAATGGCTGAGCACAAATGTCAACGAGATAGCTGATGAGATATCACGCATCAAAAAGTCTAACACTAACACAAATTCCTCACATGATCTCACCTTTGATTACTCAACTTTAAAACAGAAATTTCCTCAATTGAGACCCTGTCGTTTCTTCCAGCCAAGTCAAGATCTTCTCTCACTCATCTGGCAAACAGTGTTGACCAAGAGGTCTCCAAGTCTCGAACAACTACAGACATTGCAACAATGCAAGCTCGGCAGGCTGATTACCTGAGCTTTACAAAACGCCATTTTATCCCAGACCCATGCGGAAATCACAAGGGTTATGAGGAGATAGCTGCCTGTTACCTCAGAGAGGTGCTAAATGGAATAAACTGTAACAACAAAGACAATATTAGATCAACAACCGCAATTGGTTACGCAGAGGCAGTGAATGACCTTTTTGAACGAAGAAATTTTCCCTTACCTTTTAGATTCTCTGACGACACTAATGCTCCAGCATGCATTATTAAAAACCTAGAAACAGAAGAAGATCTAGCCAACAGGAGGAACCCAATTACGCCGAAGATGGTTGTTCTTATGGTACAACGGGCTGAACGATCTGCCCTCACATCGTCAGACGCAGCTATCCTAGATTGGTTTTTTCTTGGAAGGTACATTGGACAACGGTTAGGCGAATTTGCTCAGAAAACTCAATCGAAAGTAGAATACCATACTTACCCGAGCGGGAAAAGAATCATCAAAGCATTCATAGCCAGCGATTTCGTCTTCCACGACAGCAACGGCAGGTTAATTAAGAACCTAAAGAAAGAAAAAAACAAAATCAACAAAGTCAGCATCAGATGGCGGATTCAAAAGAACCGAAGGAACGGTGAAATCATCTCACTAATTAAATCCCCGGACGATGGCCTACTCTGCCCCGTGGGAGCGGCAATACGGATTGTGTTATGAGCCATAGCCTTGAAACAAGACCCTGAATTGCCCCTTGGCATATTCAGCAAACAAGATAACCTGAAATATATAACAGGGGCAAAAATAGCCGAGCTCTTTCAAGAAATTGCAGCGCAAGCCCATCCAGACCTTGACGAAAAAGAAATCAAAAAATTCTCACCTCACTCTATCCGCGTCACAGCAGCAGTTTTGTTGGATGAGGCGGGGAAAAAAGGCGACTACATCCAGACCAGACTACGCTGGTTGGGGGATTCGTATAAACTCTATCTCAGGAATACAGACTGTCTGGCAAAAGAACACGGCAAAGCCATTAAATTCACCCTCAAAAACCTCCCAGACGCGGTCCACCACCACCAATCACCTGCTATCGACGACGATGCAGGAGTTTATGAGGATATATAATGAAAATCTTAAAGCAATCATTAATTGCAAACACGGTACAAAAAGATACCAAGAAGTATTTCTCAAGAACTAACATCAAGATGGAATGCAGACACTCAGTGAAAATAATGAGCCGAAACTATATGAACATTACGTCATTGCCGAAAACAAAAAGCATGCAATTTCTCAGCCACCCAAACTAATCAACAATCTCCAACCCTTCGACCTCTTGCACAACCCCATCCCCGTCATTCTCTCCATCAGCGGGTGTACGGTTAAAGATGATAATACAATCATCGAGGTAATGGTTCTGCCAGGCAATGTCGACACGGGGTACAAGCCACTCATCAAGCAAAAAAATTGCAATCTGACAGGCAAGTCTGGTCATCTCAAAGGAGTTATGACTCACGTGGGAGTACCTTCCCTCGGCCAAAACACTAGATCCAAACCAGTTCCAACCGTAGTTGTCGGTAACCCTGACCACTCCTCTACCGCCGTAGGTAACAACCCTTACACCCTCAATCCGACGAATGGGTATGGGCCGGCTCCTATTTTCCATGGAGAACTCCATCAGATTGTCGTACAGGCTCCTGACCATCCGACAAGCATCACGATCCACTGACACAACGCTACGTGACAATGCGTCAGCAACAGGTACAACCAACCTATCCTCCTCCAACGGGATGGGGAGCCGGTATCCCTCCCAACTCCCCCAACGGTGGGACCAATTGGGCACTGCTACCCCATCACGAAAGGTATGCCCGTGGGCAACATCGCTCGCATCACTGATACCAACACCATTGCTATCGAGGGGATGGACCCCATCAAACTCTTCGAGCTCGGGCATCGACCCGTAACTATCATCGTCACCGTCTGTTGACATTATTTAAGAACAAATAGAATGCATGCTTTATTATTAGTCATTCATAATACAAGTCATTGCTGCAAAAAAGAATTAACTCCAACTTACCGTGGGGCGGATGGTCGCCGTCCTGTGGGTTGTCTGCCATGATGGAGGATCCAGGCTATCAGAAATCTTCTGAATGGCAACTTTGGATAATATCTACCAGCTTACGAATGCCTTCCCACCCAATTGGGTCGACAAAATGATCCATATACATATTTTTTTTTTTTTTTACATTTGCTCATGGACGCACTGGCAAGATAGTACTCACGGCACATTGGATGTCCGTCAGCACCGAGTTATAACTTGACTATCAAGTCAAATTCTAACACAGATGAGCAACTGCCTCTGAAATGGCGGGCAATGCAAATCTACGAAACAATAGTAAAACTTACAATGTTTTGTAGAATACGTCCTAAACAGTTATCTAAGCACTTCAGTCCAAAAACGATAATACACGTGTGTCTGTAGGCTTAGTTAGTGTAGTTTGTTTGCATTGTTAGTGCCTTTACCTTTGTACTATCCAGTTGAGTGAAGTCCATGAGCTAGGCGCAATGAGTTTTTCCTAGCTTGCTAGGAAAAACCATGTTTAAGAAACTTGTTGATGTACAAAATTCATGATACTGACCCAACTTGAACCTTTAAAAATAGAAAAAAATATTTTCTGGCAACACCCCCAAACTTTGTTAAAAGAAGCCAAACCTGGGAAGTTTTTTGTGATCCAAACCACCAAGCACCAAATGGATGAGGTCAAAAAATGACTTTGACCCATGTCCCTGTTTAATGTTCATCCTGCCAAACACAAAAAAAAATTACAAATGCTACGAAATTAGCAAGTGGAAAAGTACAACCAATATAATTAAATGACCAAATCCTATCATGCATTCAAAAAAATGGTTCTTGATTGATATTTAAGCTTCATTTTCCAGCATTTTCATGATTTTTTATTCCTTTTTTAAAGACATGGATGCTCATTGCTCATGCATTGCTCATTGCTCTCATGGATGATTATTATTTTTCTCTGATTCTGCTCTGATTACACTTTTTTGCTTTGTGGAAGATTGTGGACGTCATTGGGTTGTCAAAGACCTCTTTTTGACGTCATCATGACATCATCTTGATTGTGTCCTTGAAAAGTTTCTCGGTTCTCCTTTCCTTTAAGTAATAATATCTACCTACGTACTTATGTAGTACATCATATTGGTTAAGCAAAAGAAGAACACAGCCAAACAAACAGCTTTTTGAAAAAGTCTGTCCGTAGATGGAAGACCTTATTAATTGAAATTTAAGCAGATTTAAGGTACCTTATGCCGTTTTGGTTGATGACGGACTGAAGATAATATTCATACGACAACATACCTACCCACAACATCATCTTCCCTATCAAGTAGTGTACCTTATGAAGTACTCGTAGTATTGGATATTAGAGGAGTACTTAGTACTCCTAATTTTTTTTTGAATTACTCCTCTATCTCATTTCTGAGAAAATCAACCAACAGCACTCCTTAGCAGACAACACGATGATGTCATTTTTTGATTATGGTGACATCATTCATCCCTGAGGTATAGTACAATACTAATGTAGGTACCTTCTATGTACCTTGTACACTCCGTACTGCTTTTTTTACGAGTATAAGGTTGGTTCCATAGTACCAAGTACTATACTACTACTACGAGTACAAAGGTACACAGTGAGTTACCGGCGTATGTATTATTTCGTAGAAGGGTGATTTCTCTTTTTGCCCTATTAAAAAATATCTTTTTGAGTATTTTTCTCAACCATAAAAAGTGGCAATTTCTAATAGCAAATCCTACTCAATCTTCCACCCATGTTACCTGATGCATTCCTAACCATGGCACTGTCCCACAGACCTCTCCACCATGTCAAACAGCATGGTGTAAATGGATGTCTTAATGCTAGTAAATGTAAATTTGAGTCACTATTTTGCTGAAGCTGATTAGTCTTTAAGGTGTCTGTGCCTTAAACGGCGATGATCAGCCAACTATCAGCAAGTAATGACCATATAGAACACAAATAGCACAAGTCCCATCTTGTGACCACATCACCCACAATTTCCAAGCTTTCAGTCATCTCCAATAAAAAATGCACACCAGTTTTTCATCATGGCTAATGAAGGCCAACAAATGTGTCAGTCATGGCAGTGGCAACTTCTCTTCATCAACCCAAATCAATTGCTTCCATTTCAACAGAACCATAATTTTTGACTTGGAGACAAAGACTTGTTGGTGGACCCATGGTATTATCACCATTAATTAGATAATTACAAGAAGAATTCACTTTGCATACTAAAAATTCTCTAGGACAACAATAGCTTCTAATCCACCATTCAATTAAAAAGTTCACTTTTCAATATGTAAAATTGGAAAATGACATTTTTTTGTCCCATGTTAAATTGACAATTTTTAGTGCCAAATTCTATTGCCAAATCTGTGGATGTTCTAGCGATAGATGTCTCATCTCATCTTAGCCACCATGGAATCAACCAACAAACCTCTCCGCCATGGCAAAATGCTTGACAAAAATAAACACCTTAAAGGCCAAGGCAATGTGATTGTGACTCGCAGCCATCAACCTAATAGGATCTCTATGGACTCTACACTTTAAACATTATGACCAGCCTAAAAAAATCCAACAACATCACCATTAGTGGCCATCGCCTACTGCTGTCATCGATCAACCATAGCATAAAAAAAAGTAGTTGCTGACTGTTTCCAACAAAACCAAGGTCATGGTACATCAGATACAGCCAAAGTCTGTTGTATATTTTGTCCATTGCAGTGGTGATGTAACCATTCTGAACATACACCAGTTGTCACTACCATGGTGAGGATGATGTTTTCATGTGACATTTAGGCTATGAAGACATGGAGACACCTTCAGGGTGTCATAAATCAATATGAAAGGTAGGAATGAGTAGAAAAAATCTCTTCAATTTCTCCAAATATTCAATTTTATGTAGAACAGAGGGTGTTTCCAATCGATATCATGAATATCTAGTATGTACGCAAATACGAATACCATATGGTACTTACAAATTTATACGCTACGTACGAAGAAAGACTTAAGGTACCTATTACTACATCATCATACATACAAGCGAGAAAAGGCGTCCAGTAGTTAATATTGTACAAAGTACAATACAAGTACAAGTATAATTAGTATTGTAGTAGTACTATTTTTCGACAAGTACAATAGTATATACCATAAGTAGGGCCCAGGATAGCCAAAAATCTTTTAAAATAGACTTAGGGAAAAAGGGTTTGACAAAGTATAAAAGTATTATCAACTGACCAATGACAATGAGAAGAAGCAAGAGAAATGTAGAAGTACTTCCATAGTAATACTTACTTACTAATTACTATAAGTATTGTACTTATCACTAAAGAGAATGTTACCATACCTTTGGAAAAGAAAGCACTTGACAAAATTTTGCTTCCAGGTGCACAAAATATTTCAACAAATTTATTTACGCATTTGCACTAAGAGGAGATGGACAGACAATGCCAATGGGTCAGTTCTAATGCCCATATATATTTTCTATGCTCTATATTGTGGAGTGTACTTAGGTAGAAAATTATTATTGATACAACGGCTAACATATGAGGATTTCACACAAAAATTTCACATGATGTAGAATCAATAATGTATCAAATTCTTTCTTTCCCAAAGGCACAGACAATGTGACTCTAGGTATATTACAGATTACAGCCCTTCAAAAGAGCACTGTAAACAACCCAAAAATGCATTCATGTGCATAAAAAGAATCATCATACACTGTTATATAGCTGATAAAAGTTAATATTTGATAATTAGGAATTGGGAAACATTAATTGGATCCAGAATATTTTGATCCAGGATCCAGTATCTAGAAAAATTGTAAGTAGGTATGTTTTTTGAATCCAGAGTGTGTGTGATAGAACCAATAGATGCGTACATTGTATTTGTATGCTTACTAAGTATTAGATATTGTATTGTACTTGGGAGTAATAAGTAATTATATGCTTTTTAATGACCAAAACACCACTTTGACTATAGCTCACCATAGACAGAGATCAAATGAGCAAGAGTGACTGCTTTTCATTCAATTGTGGCAGTCGCTTGATGAAATTTGTTTTGGGTTACTGCCATGACAACCAAATGGGCCACTTTGATTTGATTGCAATGGTGATATACCCAAAATTGAATTTAATGGAGTTATTGATGCAATCAAATAAAAATCAGACCCAAAGATGGAAAACAACACTTTGAGCCCCAGCTTGAGGTGTCACCACTACATTTGAATGGGCAACTCCTGTGAGATATCTCATTTAGATGTGGCAAATCCTAAAACAGGGATCTAAAAATTTGCATAGATCCTTCAGCAATCCATTCATTTGTTTTTGCATTGAATGCTTGACATGGGCAGAAATATGCGGGATTGCCATGGAAATCCTTTTGACAGTGGCTACTGGCACTGGATTGCCATTGTACTATGATGAAAATTTACTCACATTTTATCACTTTTTTCAATGATCCTTAGGGTATCACAGTTGGAATGGCCCAAGGGTTTGTCATTTTCCAGAACCCATATGCTGTGAGTACTACCTAGTTCATAATTCATTCATATTAACTTTGCATAGTGTGTATTAGTTGTGGTGCATGCTGAATAAAAGTAATATGTACTTACCATAGTACAATATACATGCAAAACACAAGAAATTAAATCACACCTCATGTGCAGCAAAAAAATCCTGGATCCTGGATTCAATTATTCTGGATCCAATTATAATATTTCTATGAGTCATATATTTACTAATGCCATAAATTTCTTTACCAGTCAATAAATAAATTACTGGAATTAAAAGGAGTCTATAGTATACTTGTTAAATATAAAGTATTATACTGTAACAACTTGGAAAGCATATTTAAAGAAAAAATTGCTTAATAAATTATACAACATATTGTAATTTCCAATTGGTCAGAAATAATTGATACTGTACGACTTTGTAGAGCTGTTCAACTTTATCATAATATATTCATCAACATGATTTATAAAAGGATTGAAAAATAAAAAATAAAACAGAGAATACATTGTATTTTGCCATTTTATTGAAGCCAAAAAAACAAAAATAATATGAAAGAAAGAATACTAAAAGATATTAGTTTCCAGACATTTAGCTACTGTTAACTCATGTTTAACATAATAAGTAGAAAACTGTCAAAAATTAAGGATTTCAAAGGGGTTTAAGAGATGTATCTCAAAATGTGTTCATATAATATTATAATTTCAGAAAAGATATTCTATATTCAATAGAATCACCTACATTTTAGGCTTCCCAGAAAGGAAAAGATTTCAAAATCTTTTAATCACTTATAAAAATTTAAACGTGTTGTTAGTTTTGACATAAAACAGCACAACAATTCATGCAATATAAAAAGGCTTCCAACTTATTCACATCTTATTAGCAAGAAACAAATAAGCAGTATATTTTGACTATTTTAAGATGATACTTTTGTTAAACGAGCTTGATGAAGAATAAGTTTTGGATTTAATTAGATTATTCTTCATTAAAATTTACAAGTCAAATTCTGTTTTCATCAATAAACAAAAGTATTAGAAAGAAAATAGATAGTTTGGGCTGAGTGTAGGGTCACCCTAGCTAAAAAAAGCTAATTATCTGATCTGCATGGTTAAAGGGAACTGAATAGGGTTGAATACACTCATTTTGATGCTCTCAATGAGATGATGATGAATATGGTGTCACCTTAATTTTCCTTTGTTAGTGAAATTTACATGCAAGTGAAATAAGCACTCTCCAAACAATCTAAAATTTCAATAATGAAAAAGTGCCTGTAAAGACAAGATGAATGTTTTTTCACATTAAGGCCAGCATTAATTTACAATCTTCTGTTTAAGACATACTCAAATATGTACTTATCATACCTCTAACACCAATATATGTGCAAATCAGATAACCTAGCTAGGGTAACCGTGTACATAGCCTTTGGTCCACAACTGTTATTTTTTGAAGGTATGTTCAAGCCTTAGTAATAGATATGCCTGTATTAAATATATCTGATGAAGAATGTTAATAAATCATCATATCATTTGTTGTAAAGAAATCTGAAATGTTGATCAATATTGAAAAATATTGAACATGTGTAGTTATATTCCTACTTATTTATTGTTGTTTCATGTCTATTTTACAATGCTAGAATCATAGAAAAATAATTTATTGATACATTAAATGAAAAAATTCATTATCAGCCCTAGAAGAGAATCTGGTATCTTACTATTGTTTTGTATTCTTACTTTCAATGGAATTATTTCAAGAAAAGTTGCAGCTAAAAAGATCTTCAGACACTTTTTAATGTAGTAATGAATGGAAAGTACAAACCTGTGTCTACTTTTACTTGTCAAAATAGCCATTCTATTCAAAAATGACAGATTTACTATTGAACTGGCCAATTTAAGATTTATACCAGGCAAAAGAAATATTTTCATGTAAATCATATGCTTTATTTCAGAACAAGAACATTGATTTCATATCTCATTGGGTTATGTAGCTGTTTAATTGATTGCTTAATTGTTGATATTATTATTTTATTAGTGGCATTCCAAATCAAATTAAAAATGATGCTTTTGTTTTGTATTTGTCTTTTATCAAAATTTTCAGATTTATTTAGCTTAGAAAGTTGATTTTTTGAATCAAATTGGAACAGACTTTCAAAACATGAGTAAAACTGACCTTTTTGATATATACAGTCCATAAATTTATAACATTTGAAAATATAGAAATTTAAGACCATTCCTTGGAATCTCCATTTATTGTTTATGTTTATATTGGATTTTTCCTCTTATTTTATTTGGAACAATCCATTATATAATATACACTGGCACCTACCTACCAAAATTACCCATGAAAGTGTACTGGGTGTTAAAATATTGAACAGGTAAAATATTTCTGTCTTGAAAATGTACTGGATAAATTAAAAAAAACCATAGGGTTTGAACCAGTACACTTTCAAAAGCAAACTTGCTGCCTCATTTCTGGAGCCAGTTTTGATTGAAAGAGGGATTTAGCTAGAGTATTGTACTGTAGTAGATATGGTCATAACGCTTTAGAAATTACAATACCTTCATCATTTAATGGTTGACATGATATTTTGTACAACATACTGATTAAAATTAAATGGAAATAATGAAACATACCAGGTAAAAATTTGAAATGCATAATGGGTACTGCACTTTCATGGTATTAAAAGTATGTAGAGTACCTATTTGCGGAACAAAAAGTGCTGCAGGATCCGTCTGGGCGTAACTTGTGTAGTAATATGCTACTGTATGGTAGAATACTGTACTAAGCAGTACTAAGTACTTTTATCAGCACACTCAAAAGTTCAAAGTTGCTTGAATGATACCTAAGTACCATAATTATAATAGAAAACGACCCTGCCTATTAAAAATGACCCTGCACATTCAATTTTCTCTTGAAAATGACCATGCTAAAAAA